>CM017482.2:2309574-2431174 GCA_007827005.2 Populus simonii | reverse complement strand
GAATAAGCTCTTTAATAGGATTAGTAAAAACTTTCTTAGCTATTTTTCAAACTGAAAATTTTTTAAAACATCTGTCACGACCCGATTCCCAGATACATGACGGCACATAGGCAAAGTTCCTCTCCAAAGTTTCTTACCTATGCGAACCCAAACTTACATACAAACTTATTTTTAAATAATTCAATCAGAGTTCGACGTAAGAGTAACAACAAAACTAACTTCATAATATAATTTAATTGTCTTAATACAAGAGTTAATATAATTTTTATAGTTGTGGAGCACTAACTAGACATAAAGAAAATGTACAAATTACAACCAAAGAGTTGGTCCTGAAGGTCAAACAAAATGACCTGCTAATAAGCTAAAAGCCTGAAAAGATAAATAATGAGAGAGTGAGTTCAACAACTCAGTTAGTAGATAACGTTCAATACACACACATGAGATAATATAACAATGACGAATATATATACAATTATGGCTCTAGGTTCTTATAGGAAGATATCTTAAATAGGCCATAACAAAAATATCATAAGGTAAAGCTCGTCAGAAAATCAAAATGCAATGAGCATGAGGCTCCGTACTGTGGGATGATCAGTCCACACAAGTTGGTGACTCCCCCGACCAATTAGGGTTCAATGAACAATGTTTAGTTTATAATGAAAGTGTTGATCAATGGTCAGAAATGAAGAATTCCACTGACAAATATCATCAATCCGTTTGTTTTTGTGAAAGTTCTATCTCAGCACATTCATATGTATTGCCTCTGTTGATTGCCTTACATGCATTTCTTGCTAGTAATTACAAGAAAGTAGATTCCTTCTCCAATTCATTGCTGCATTGCTAATTTATTGTGCCATAATTTCTGCAGCTTCCATGACCGAGCCAGAATCTTCTCGATCTAGACCAAAAGGGGCCTATGATGTATTTCTGAGTTTTAGAGGAGAAGATAATCGCATGAATTTTACAGATCATCTATATACTGCCTTAGTCCAAGCAGGAATCCTCACTTTTCGAGATCATAATGAAATTCCTAGAGGTGAAGAAATCTCCAAACATCTCCTCAAGGCAATTCAAGAATCAAAGATATATATAGTGGTGTTCTCAAAAGGATATGCTTCTTCTAGATGGTGTCTTAATGAACTTGTAGAGATTCTTGAGTGCAAAAGCAGGAAAACTGGTCAGATTGTTCTTCCTGTATTCTATGACATTGATCCTTCAGATGTGAGAAAACAGACTGGCAGTTTTGCAAAAGCATTTGATAGTCATGAAGAACGTTTTAAAGAAAAGGTAAAGGAATGGAGAAAAGCTCTTGAGGAGGCAGGAAATCTAAGTGGATGGAATCTCAATGATATGGAAAATGGGTATGACAGTTCTCTCTAAGATTCACTTGCACGCATTTATGGAGTGATTATACATTAGATTTTACCATGTGAAACAACAAAATATTTTTTTAGCATACTTAATTATCTCTCTATTAATGAGTTGCTTTTGTCAATGAACAGCCACGAATCAAAATTTATCCAAGTGATTGTCAAGGATGTGTTGAATAAATTGGATCCCAAGAACCTAAATGTTGCTACTCGCCTAGTAGGTATTGATCGCCTTGTCCATACTATTAGTGACTTCCTAAGTACTGCGACAGATGAGGTTCGCATTGTGGGCATACATGGGATGCCAGGAATAGGAAAGACGACTTTAGCAAAAGTTGTATTTAATCAACTCTGCTATGGATTTGAGGGAAGCTGTTTTCTTTCGAATATCAATGATACATCAGAACAATCTAATGGTCTTGTTCTCTTACAAGAACATATTCTTCATGATATTTTGAAACAAAATGCTGGAACTATCAATAATGTTGATAGAGGAATGGTTCTCATCAAGGAACGGCTTTGTCACAAAAGAGTTCTTGTTGTTTTTGATGATGTGCTTCATTTGAACCAACTAAATGCTTTGATGGGAGAGCGAAGCTGGTTTGGTCCCGGGAGTAGAGTAATAATTACAACGAAAGATGAACGCTTGCTTCTTAAAGCGGATCGTACATATCAGGTCGAAGAATTGAAACAGTATGAGTCCCTTCAGCTTTTCAGTTGGCATGCCTTTGGGGATAGCAAGCCAACAAAAGATTATGTTGAGCTTTTGAATGATATAGTTGATTACTGTGGAGGACTTCCTTTAGCCCTTGAGGTTTTAGGTTCTTGTTTGTCCGGGAAAAACAAATCTAGATGGAAATGTGTAATTGACAAATTGAGAAAAATCTCAAATCGTGAAATTCAGAAAAAGCTTAGAATAAGTTTTGACACACTTGATGACCATAAACTAAAGAATACATTTCTTGATATTGCATGTTTTTTTATTGGTAGAAATAAAGAATACGTAGCAAATGTACTAGAAGCCCGTTGTGGTTACAATCCAGAAGATGATTTGGGAATTCTCAGTGAAAGGTCTTTGATTAAAGTTAATGCTTCTGGAAAGATAAACATGCATGATCTATTGAGAGACATGGGAAGGGAGATCATTCATGAAGAGTCACTTGACCACCCTGGAAAACGCAGCCGAATTTGGCATCGTGAGGATGCATGGAATGTACTCAGCAAGCAGATGGTAATTACTAAATGCATACACAAAAGCACAATCATGCACGTTTATCTTTCTTTTCAAACGTTTTGCTTATAATTATTTAGAATTCTACCGAATTTTGTTGCTTTTTTAGGGAACGGAAGTTGTAGGGGGTCTAGTGCTGGATGCGAGAGCATCAGAAGATAAATCACTGAGCACGGGATCATTTACAAATATGCGATGCTTAAAGTTACTCCAAATCAATGGAGTACATCTCACTGGATCCTTCAAACTGCTTTCTGAAGAGTTGATATGGATTTGTTGGCTTGAATGTGCTTTAAAATCTTTTCCATCCGATTTATTGTTGGACAACCTAGTTGTTCTTGATATGCAGTATAGTAACATCAAAGAATTTTGGAAGGAAAAAAAGGTGCGAAACATACTACAGTCCTCCAAAATTTGTTGTTTATATTTTCAAGTTAGAACTTCTGATGATTAGTTTTTGTTGTTCTCCTCACTGCTCTGACAGATTCTCAACAAGTTAAGAATCCTTAATCTCAGTTATTCAAAGCACCTTGTTAAAACACCAAACTTGCACAGTTCAAGTCTAGAGAAACTCATGCTTGAAGGTTGCTCGAGTTTGGTTGAGGTGCATCAATCTATTGGACATTTGAAGAGACTCGTTTTCTTGAATCTGAAGGGATGTTGGAGGCTAAAGATTCTTCCTGAAAGCATTTGTGAGGTAAAATCTCTTGAAAGTTTGAATATTTCGGGATGTTCACACCTTGAGAAGTTGCCAGAGCGCTTGTGTGATATTGAATCCTTTGGTGAGCTGTTAGCAGATGGAATTGAGAATGAGCAATTTTTATCTTCAATTGAACATTTAAAGTATGTAAGGAAGTTGTCATTGTGCGGATACAATTTCAATCTGGACGCACCATCATCTCCATCCTGGCCTTCACCAATTTCATCATGGATGTCAGCAAGTGTTTTAGATTGGAAAGCTTTGCTGCCAACTTCTTTCACTGGTTGGAGATTATTGAGAAAAATAAGACTTGCTTATTATGGTTTGTCTGAATGCTCACTTAATTGTGTTGATTTTGGTGGTTTGTCCTCTCTCGAAGAATTGAATCTATCAGGAAACAAATTCTTCAGTCTGCCTTATGGCATCAACGTCCTTCCTAAGCTGGGGGTTTTGAGAGTTCGTAATTGCAGCAATCTTGTATCAATCTCAGAGCTTCCCTCAAATTTAAAATTCTTGGATGCAATCGGTTGCACATCAATGGAAAGAGTAAGACTGCCAATCCAGTTAAAAGAAAATGAAAATTTGTCTCTGTATAGGTGTTCAGATTTAATGGAGATTCAGGGCACGGAAGGTCTAAGTAATCATGGCTGGATTCTTTCCTCTGATACCGCCTCCGATTTATCAAATAATAAGAAGAACGTTGTTGTGGTACTATTCTGTCTCTCTTGCACATAAATACACTCTCTCTCTCTCTGTGTGTGTGTGTGTGTATATATATATGTTAGTGTTTGAAATTTCAGCACTCTTTCAATTGAATTTATACATGCAGGCATCGTGCGATGGTAGTTATGGATATCATATTCACTACTACGATGTCAAATTGGCTATGAGTATCTATCATTTTAAGTTTCCAAATGGGTTCATCTACCATGGACAAGGATGTTCATTATCATTTCATGTACCTCCAGTTTTCCAAGGGTTGATTTTTTGGGCTTTCTCTACAAGGATTGTTTTTAGTCGGATTCCCAGAATCAATGCTATTATTAGAAAGAAGAGCAACGGTATTCAATTGTTTGAAGCTACACAAGTAGTCGGACACTATTCCCCTCTTAGTTGGATAAGATACGTAAGTTCAAGTGAGATGGCAATGGAAGAACATTGTGCGCACGAAGAATTGGAATTGAATGTGAATTTGGGGGGCGAAGACATTAATGTGAAACAATGTGGGGTCCAAGTGATCGTTGATTTGGATTCATTTGAAGGAATAGAGTGGAATCATGGCGTTGACAACCAAGAGTCAGAAGTGGAAAGAGATAGAGTGATACTTGTACCGCCATATCATAAGCTTCCTCATCCGCCATATCATCAGCTTCCTCATCCTCTTTATGGTTCAATAGGATTTACTACAATGGAGCAGTGGAAAGATTATTTATCTAATTTCCCATTTCGTACAGAAACTTTAACCTGAGCTCAATTCGTTGAAGGATTTCGTTTTTGAGTCGGCAACGGTACTCAGGTCTGATATTACTGCATTGTGTTTTTGGGCTGTTTCTTTTTATATAATGTATCATTTGTTGAAAATAATTTTACTCGGAAGGGAATAATTTATTGGATTATTTGTTCAAGGGAGATGGGAAAAAAAAGAAAAAGAAGGAAAGTGTTGGTTAAATGTGGTGAATGATTAGAAGTTATGATGCATTTGCATAGTTTTATTAACATATATTATATCTTTGGGCAAAAATTAAAAAGTATTAACATCATTCTATGATCAGTCCATGTTAATTATAAATAATTGAAAAGGATTAGTAATTTGCATCTTAGAAGATAAAGTAGGTGTATCACAAATAATAATTCACGTGGATTTTTCAATTGATAATTTCACATGAACTAACTGTTACGCCTCTAGTAATCTGATTTCTTTGGCTTAAAATTTGGAGATCTAATTGATACAATTACGAATTAAAGGGACCAAATAAGACATACCCTGCAACATAAGGACTGAAGTATCCTTTAAAAGAAGCCCTTCCTGTTCCATGATGTTCAAGAAGATGCAAGAGGACAAAAAACTAAAGGGGTTTAAATGAATAGAAAAAAAAATAGAAAATTGAAATCATCCCAAGAAAACTAATTGAAATACATATAGATATAGAAATTAAAGTCTCTTTAGTTGTCCATTAACTTCTAATTTCAGAAATAAATCAGTCATTAATGTATTGTTTGAAGGAAAAATAGGTGTTATACACTAAAATTAAGCAAAGAATTATAAAGTCTAAACCAGGAAAAATATGTCAAACTTTATTACAGATCAGCCAAGCTTAAATTCAGTGAGATAAAAGCTTAGACAATTGGTTATGCAAGTTGGTTTTAAGTTTTTTCAAGCTATTTTCACAGATGCTGTTTCTAGTTAGTATGGTCAAGGGCAATTCTATAATTTCCTGGACCACAGGAAATTTAGTGGTATGGTCAGACATTTATTTTCCTGCTTAATTTCTTTTCTTAGTCATTAAATAAGTGACTTGTTTATGTTTCTTAGATAGGAATCCTCATGCTTTACTACATAGGAATCCAACTGGCTAGCAATAACTCCAGCCGATATAACTATGCTTCTGGTATTTCAATGGAATATGACCAAATTATTACGAATAATGTGCTGCCTTTTACTTTGAGAGTGCGATGCTTTCCTCATCAGGGAGTGTGATTCCTTAAAACCCCAGTGTGATGTTTCGGTTCTTATTCTAGAAGTGATTCCTTGGATCTATTAGTGTTTGTAGTTTTGTTTCTTTTTTCTTTAATTTATATACTCTCAGACTTGGGTTTTCTATTTCTAAAGCCCTAAAACATTATAATCTGCAACTCCAGCAGTAAAAAAAATCAACTACAAACTTCCACAGGATCACCAAATGTAAGCTGTAACTTTTGCAGTCGAATCTAGGTCATCCATCCAGGGCAAAGCTCATTTTTCAAATCATGCAATACTTTTGAAAAAGTCATATGACATTAGAAACAAGCATATTTGCAAAATGATGATAATGGCATTTTTAAACATGACATAAAAAGGTTAACAGAAGTTTATTAATTTAAACTTTTTGATTAGGACATTGTCCTGATTTAATTCAACTTGAGACACTATGTTGACCAATCAACGTAGACCAACCCTCCACTACCAAACTTCAGAAAAATCACAAGATCCCATCGATAAAAACCCCAGCCAGATGACCCACTTCCTTGCCATGAAATTTCAGAAAACCATTTTTGCCCATTTGAGCATTTGTTCCCATTCAAAATATGTGAAATTAAATGAAAAATATTCCACCATACCAGCACATGCATTGCATTCAATTCTATCCTTAACTCCCCTGAAAAAAAAATTCGTGAAGTGAATCCATTTTTAGCTTTCATCCAACCTTCATCCTCACCACCTCAAAAATCATCCAACTTTCATCAAATCCACTTACAACAAACTACATTTCCCTAGCAGCTCAAATACCATCACCACCATGAGCATACAATTCTTCTATCATTCTATAGTTGACATCATTTTTCACTCCCCCGAAAAACAATCTGCAAAATGAATCCATTATTATCCTACATCAACTAAGAACATCCAATTATCAGTCCAATCTACCAACATAGAGGAAAAAAAACCATTTCCACTTAAATAAATTTTAAAAAAAAACCCTTACTTGTTGACGAATATGCAAGGGCACAACTTCTTTAGAACCAGAAAACTTCGCCGGCGTAACTTTACATGAATCCGCAGCATAAATATCATTAACCTAAACACAAAACCCCCAAATCACAAAACAAAACCCTAACCAAAGCCCCAAAATCCAGAACCAAACACACGCAAACAGCTATATTACCTTACTATACTGAACAAAGCACTTGAAATCAACAGACCAGGCAGTGAAAAGCAAAGCCAGAACATGAATCGAAACGAGTCCACCAAGAACAATTAAAGCATCAACAATGTCATGCTCGGCACAATCGTGACCATCCAAATCGCATACACAATTGCAAATGGCAAAATATCGAATCTCCATGGCCATTTCTTCTTCCTTATCAAATCTACTCTCTCCACTACTTTCCCTCCTACATTAAATCTCAACACCATCGCTGTCCAGGATCCGATTAAACCCTGATCAGTCCAAGAAACTCAAATTAGAACTCTAAAGCGTAAAGCATGGTGGTAATAGGGCTGAGAGAGCGGTGCCTGAGAGGAGATCGGAATCGGTTGCGACTCAGAGTGTTGAGTTGTGACTCGGTCGGGTTCGGTCGGGTTAGTGGAGGAAACTCTATCAGGACAAGTATTGATCGCAGTAACGAATTTGAGACAACATAAATAAAGAACCCAAAGTTTGAGGCTGAAAGCAACTATATTATAGTCCTTATAGTTTGTACACATTATTAATTAATCCTTATAGTATAATAAATAACTAATTAGTCCTTATCATTTAAGAGATTATAGAAGCAATGATGGGCCAATGACCAATGGTGACCATCTTCAATTTAATATCATTATTTTTTCTCAAAATCTCATCAAAATTTCATATCTTCAATGATTGGCCAATGACCAATGGAACACTGGGTGGGTCCACACATTAACTCACTGAAGCTCAATAATTGGCTTCTCCTTCTTTTGTTGAAGTTTTTAGTTATATGCAGCACTAATCAAAATAAATTAATTAAATTAAATTAAATTAAATTAAAAAGAACTATGAACTATCAGTAAAGTTGTTCCTTCCTTCCTTCCTAGCAACTTCTTTCTTGTCAAACAACACGACTATTTTCCTTTCCACATCTCATCACAATGAACTAGCTTAACCTATACTCTTCTCTGATCTGTGCTTCTTCTTCTTCTTCTTCTGAATACTGCCGCAGCAAACCAGCATTTGAAGAACATCGATCATTAGCTGAATCCAGGTATATTATTTTTTGTTCTTCACATGTTATTATTGTTTCGATCTTTTAAGTAAAAAACAAGTTGTAGAAATTTTATTGAGAAACTTTGGAGTTAGGATCATATTCTATAGTTCCCAGAACTAATTAAATTTGTCTTTCTCTGTTTCTGTAATTCTTGAATTCATTGTTTTTTCTTTTTCATTTCTTTACTATTTTTTTATTTATTTATTTCAGTTTCAGCATTCCCTTTTACACTTCATGTAACTTCCATTAATTTTCATTCAATATTTTGAACCTGATCTATCCATTTTGGCATCATGTTGACAAATCTTTTTTCTTTTTTCTTTTCTACAGAGCCACTTATCAAAATGCTTCGACAGAATGTTCCAGTTTTGCATCATGTGACAGATCTTTTTGGGAATATGTTGAAAAGATGGATGATGGTCGCATGAGGTGTAAGTTTTGTGGGCATTGTTTTTCCAAAGGTACTTCCATTTCGAGGATCAAATTGCATTTAGCAGGAGTGACAGGCCGTGGTGTTAAAACTTGTGGACAAGTGCCTCAAGATGTCCAAGACGCAGCCCTTGCAGCAATTGATGGCCCTCCAGAAAAGAAACTTAAAACTGTAGCAGGCTCAAGCAATAACGATGTCACTAATGAAATTTCAGCTTCAGCACAACAACAGAACAATGAAATGATGATGGCACAACAACGAGGAGATCTTTGGCTCGAAGATTGGATGGCTAGCATCACTGTTGGAGACATGGAGCTTCTGGAGAGAGGTAGATTTCATGAGAGGCCATCATTTAATCAAGCTGATGAGGTGGATGTGGAGAGCAATACTGGAAGATTTGTGCAGCCTGGTGCAAGAGCTAGCTCTTCTGGAGTCCTAAATTACAACACAAGTGAGACTAGAGGAGATCCACTATCTTGTGCAGTTTCAGCTTCTGCTCAAGAACATAACAATAAAGTGATACATGTAGAAATGGCACGTGGAGAACCTTTTTTCACTGGGAAAATTGCATGTGATTTGTTCGGAGGAGGGATTGAACTTGCACCAGAGACCAGACCAATAACAGAGCAAGCTAGTCTAGAGACTGAGCTTCCATGGGGTCGTAGTTCCCCTGAAGAGCTTACGCGTGATGCATTTGAGACTATACCGAGAACAGAACGAGTGCCGCTTCTGGAGAGAGGTAGCTCTCATGAGAGGCCATCAATTAATCAGGTCGATAAGCCTCGAGGAGATTCATCCCAACCAGCAGATCTATTGTGTCTTGGCCACGCAAGATATGATGAGCAACTCTGTTCTCCAGCAGAAAACAATGATGCCATTATGAATGATGTGCAGAACATGGATAGAATGAGGAAAGAACCAGTGGAGAAGGAGGAGGATATGGAGAACAATAGTGGAAGATCAGTGCAGTCTGGCGCAGGAGCTAGGTCTTCTGAAGGCCTTAAACACAACCCAAGTGAGACTAGAGGAGCTCCTCTACCTACTGGCTCTACAAAGCTAGTGGGTCGAGCATTTGAAGAGAATAAAAACGTTATATGGTCTTGGTTGATGGACGATGAAGTCTCTATCATTGGCATTTACAGGATGGGAGGAGCTGGTAAAACCACAATGCTGAAAGATATCTATAACGAGCTTCTACAAATTGCAGATATTTCTCATCATGTTTACTGGGTGACCGTATCTCAAGATTTCAGCATTCAAAAATTGCAGAAGAAGATCGCAAAACGTATAAAGTTATCTCTTTCCAATGAAGAGGAGGAGTTGCACATAGCTGCGGAATTGTCACTAGAACTAATGAAGAAACAAAAATGGATTCTAATTTTAGATGATTTGTGGAATTTTTTTGAGCTACAAGAAGTGGGAATTCCTGTCCCATTGAAAGGATGCAAGCTGATTATGACAACTCGATCAAAAGAGATTTGTGGACGAATGGATTGCCGAAACAATATCATAGTGAATCCTCTTTCTGATGGAGATGCTTGGACTTTGTTCAGGGAGATCCTTGGACATGACACACATCTCTCTACAGAAGTGGAACAAATTGCAAAATCTATCACAAAGGAGTGTGATGGTTTGCCGCTAGGAATTAAAACAATGGCTGGAACCATGAAGGTGGTGGATGGCATACACGGGTGGAGTAATGCTTTAGAACGACTGAGACAATCAAGAGTTGGGCCAAATGGCATGGAAAGGGTGTTTTCATCATTGAGATTTAGTTACACCCACCTAAGCGATGTAACTATGCAACAATGTTTCTTGTATTGTGCATTATTTCCAGAAGACTCTGATATCAATAGACTGGAATTGATAAGTTATTTGATTGATATGGGAGTGATAAAAGGGTTGACGAGTAGGAAGGCAGAATTTGATGAAGGCCATTCGATGCTTGATAGACTTGAAAAAGTTTGCCTATTGGAAAGAATATATGATGGTGGTGCTGTAATGATGCATGACTTGATTAGGGACATGGCCATCCAAATACTGGAAAAGAACTCTCAAGCCATTGTTAAAGCCGGTGCACAATTAAAAGAATTGCCGGATGTAGAGGAGTGGACTGAGAACCTTACGACCGTTTCACTAATGGACAACCAAATTGAAGAGATTTGTTCCAGCCATTCAGTGAGGTGTCCAAATCTGTCAACCTTATTGCTATGTAGTAATCATAGGTTGCAATTCATTGCGGGTTCATTTTTCGAGCAGCTACTTGGGCTCAAGGTCCTTGATTTGTCTGGAACAGCTATTGAATGTTTGCCTGATTCTGTCTCTAATTTGGTGGGTCTCACTTCATTGTTGGTCAACAATTGTCAGAGGTTAAGCCGTGTACCATCATTGAAAAAGCTCAGGGCACTGAAGAGGTTAGATCTCTCTCGTACTCCACTTAAAAAGATTCCACATGGCATGGAATGTCTATCCAAACTGAGGTATCTAAGAATGAATGGATGTGGTGAAAAGAAGTTTCCCGGTGGGATATTACCAAAACTCTCTCACCTACAAGTCTTGATACTAGGGGAACAGATTATTGATGGTAGTAAAATAGGTGGGCAAAGATATGCTCCAGTAACAGTTGAAGGAATGGAAGTAGGATGCTTGAGGAAGTTGGAAAGGTTGGAATGCCATTTTGAAGATCACTCTAACTACGTGGAGTACCTCAAATCTCGGGATGAGACCCAATCACTAACGAAATACAAAATTGTCGTAGGACAGTTCAAGGAAGATGAACTTCGGGCTTTCCAGTGCAGTGGTCTCGGAAGTAAAATGGTTGTTTTGGGTAATTTGAATATCAATAGAGATGGAGATTTTCAGGTCATCTCCTCAAATGACATTCAACAACTAATTTGTAAATGTATCGATGCGAGAAGTTTAGGTGATGTTTTGTCATTGAAGTATGCAACTGAACTGGAGTATATCGAGATTTTGAATTGCAATAGCATGGAGAGCTTGGTTTCATCTTCTTGGTTATGCTCTGCTCCACTACCACAGCCATCTCCATCTTGTAATGGTATATTTTCTGGTCTTAAACGGTTATATTGTTCTGGTTGTAAGGGTATGAAGAAGTTGTTCCATCTTGTCTTGCTGCCATACCTTGTAAACCTGGAAAGGATTGATGTTAAAGAATGTGAGAAAATGGAGGAGATAATAGGTGGAGCTAGATCGGATGAAGAAGGGGATATGGGTGAAGAAAGCAGCATCAGAAACACCGAATTCAAACTCCCAAAGTTGAGACAACTGTACTTGGAAGATTTACCAGAACTAAAAAGCATTTGTAGTGCAAACTGATTTGCGATTCTCTCCGAGTAATTAAAGTAAGGAATTGCAGTATCATGGAAATCTTGGTTCCATCTTCTTGGATTCGCCTTGTAAACCTAGAAGAGATTATTGTTGAAGGATGTGAGAAAATGGAGGAGATAATAGGTGGAGCAAGATCGGATGAAGAAGGGGATATGGGTGAAGAAAGCAGCATCAGAAACACTGAATTCAAACTCCTAAAGTTGAGAGAACTGCACTTGGAAGATTTGCCAGAACTAAAAAGCATTCGTAGTGCAAAACTGATTTGCGATTCTCTCCAAGTAATTTACGTAAGGAATTGCAGTATCACAGAAATCTTGGTTCCATCTTCTTGGATTCGCCTTGTAAACCTAGAAGAGATTATTGTTGAAGGATGTGAGAAAATGGAAGAAATAATAGGTGGAGCAAGATCGGATGAAGAAGGGGATATGGGTGAAGAAAGCAGCATCACAAACACCGAATTCAAACTCCCAAAGTTAAGATACCTGACATTGATTGATTTACCAGAACTAAAAAGCATTTGTAGTGCAAAACTGATTTGCGATTCTCTCCAAGTAATTGAAGTAAGGAATTGCAGTATCACAGAAATCTTGGTTCCATCTTCTTGGATTCGCCTTGTAAACCTAAAAGAGATTTTTGTTGAAGGATGTGAGAAAATGGAGGAGATAATAGGTGGAACAAGATCGGATGAAGAAGGGGTTATGGGTGAAGAAAGTAGTAGCAGCACTGAACTGAAATTCCCACAGTTAATAACTCTGGAATTGATTGGTTTACCAGAACTCAGAAGCATTTGTAGTGCAAAACTGATTTGCGATTCTATCGTATTCATTCATATAAGAAAATGTGAGAAGCTGAAGAGGTTGGGAATTTGTCTCCCGTTGCTTGAAAATGGCCAGCCATCTCCTCCCCCTTCTCTTGAAGAAATAAATATAGATTCAGAAGAACGGTGGGAGTCAGTAGTGGAGTGGGAGCATCCTAACGCCAAGGATGTCCTTCGTCCCCTTGTAAGGTTTGGATAAGATGGGTAAGCATCGTTCTTTCTGAATCTCTCAATTTGCTTTTAATTTAAGTTTAATGAATTAGAATCAATTGTTGTGTGTATACCTAAGACAGGAAAATTCTCAATTTATCTACTGTACTTGGTGTGGAATCGAATGACTCTCTCATCTTTTATTGGCTTCAAATTTTATGGCTTTAAATTACTAATTGGTGATCTTTCTATTTAATAAAGATTAATGGAAAGAAAGCATATTGCCTCTTCCCAATTCACTATCATCAAATATTGATCTCAAGTTTATGGCACTGCAAAATGTTTGTTTGCTTCTGCAAGATCTGGAATGAATGGATCCTAATCCACACGATGTCGTATTTTGTGAGTAAATCATAGAATACCATCTTTTCTCTTATTGATGGCTATGCGGGTTCTGAGCAGGCGTGGATGCTTGCAGGCTTCCTCACGTCAAACTGGAATAATAATTTAAAATATTAATAATAGGAAATTTAATTATTGGTAGGCTCCAAAGATACTGTTTAGTCTACTTTGATTATTTTGCCTATATATTTCTGGAATTATTGTTTATTTTTGAATTCTCTGTTTCCTAGCCTATAAAAAACATGTAAACCTTTTTTAAATTCCGCCATCATCAAACATCCAGATTGCTTCAAATGAAATGTTCTTTGTTTATATTGCCAGTTTATATATAATCAGCACAAATAATCTTTTTCAATTTTCTTTTTTTTTGTAATTAAAATTTAACATTATATATCCATCCATCAAATTTCTCCACCATGAACATCTAAAAAAACATTATATTAATTTATCATTAAAGTAACCCAATAAAAGAATAGATCTACTCAGCGGTATAAGTCACCTTAAATCACCGACTAGTAATAAATTATTTTTTCAAAGTACAGGGGAATCACTATTCACAATTTCACATGTAATCCATAGTGTATTACATTTTCTTATTTTCTTTCACTTTTTCGGTTTTTTTTTCTACTTTTTTTTTGCACTTTTTCCTTCTTTTTTTCACAAATTTTTTCACTGACAGTGTATTAATTTTTTTCCAACAGTACTTTTCCTTATTTTTTTTCCTTTTTTTTTCCAAAATTGTCTTTATTAATTTTATATTTTTAATGTTGAGTTGGTTAAAAATTTTATTTTGTAATTTTTTTATTTAAATACAGTGAACTGTTACGGTGTTTTCTCATATGATTTTTATATTTTATTTTTTTATTTTTCAAAATTATACTTGTCAATTTTATTTTTTTAATATTGAGCTAATTGAGAATTTAGTTTTATAATTTTTTTTCTTTAAAACATTATTGATTGCTACAATATTTCTCCACATGGTTTTTTTTATTTTTGTTTTTTTATGATTTTCTCCAAAATTATCTTTTTCAATTTTATTTAAAATATTGAGCTGGTTAATAATTACAGCTACAATATATGAGAAAAGCATTGTAGCTTTCCTCACAAATTACTATGGATTGCTATAATGTTTTTTCCCCCATGGTTTTTTTTTTCCTGTTTTGTTATGTTTTATTTTTAATTGTCTTTGTCAATTTTATTTTTTAAATATTAAACTTGTTAAGAATTACAATTACAAGTAAATACAAGTAAGGCTAAATCATGTGAGGAAAACACTCTAACTTTTCTTACAAAACACTATGGATTGATATAGTTTTTCCTCACATAGTTTTTTTCCAGTTTCTTTTGTATTTTTTTTTGTAATATTTTTTTCTAAAATTATCTTTATCAATTTTTTTAAAATATTAATCTAATTAGAATTTAACTTTATAATAAAATTTAATTATATTAAAAAAACACTATAACTTTCCCAATATTAAAGTAACCCAATAAAAAAATACATCTACTCAGTGGTATAAGTCACCTTAAATCACCCACCAGTAATAAATTTCTTTTTCAAACTACAGGGGAATTGCTATTCACATGTAATCCACATTGTATTACTTTTTTGGGTTTTTTCTTCTTCTTCTTTTTTTTGCACTTTTTCCTTTTTTTTATATATTTTTTCACCAGTATATTATTTTTCTTTTTTTTTTGTTTTCCCAACAATAATTTCTTTTTTTTTGGTTTTTTTATTTCAAAATTATCTTTATTAATTTTATATTTTTAATATTGAACTGGTTAAAATTTTTGCTTTATAATTTTTTCCTTTTAAAATTCTGTGAATTGCTACGGTGTTTTCTCACATGGTTTTTCTATTTTATTTTTTTATTTTTCAAAAATATATTTGTTGATTTTATTTTTTAATATTGAGCTAATTGTGAATTTAGTTTTGTAATTTTTTTCTTTAAAATATTATTGATTGCTACAATGATTCTCTATATGGTTTTTTATGATTTTCTCCAAAATTATCTTTTTCAATTTTGTTTTTTAATATTGAGCTTGTTAATAATTACAGTTACAATATGTGAGAAAATCAATATAACTTTTCTCGCAAATTACTGTGGATTGCTATAATGTTTTTTTCCACATGATTTTTTTCTGTTTTGTTATGTTTTTTTTTTCTAAAATTGTCTTTGTCAATTTTATTTTTTAAGTATTAAGCTTGTTAAGAATTATAATTACAAGTACATACAAGTAAGGCTAAATCATGTGGGGAAAACACTGTAACTTTCCTCATAAAACACTATGGATTGATATAATTTTTCCTCGCATTGTTTTTTTCAGTTTCTTTTGTGTTTTCTTTTTTTGTAATATTTTTTTTCTAAAATTATCTTTGTTGATTTTATTTTTTTAATATTGAACTGGTTAGAATTTAACTTTATAATAAAGCTTAATCATGTGGGGAAAGCACTGTAGCTTTCCCCACAAAACATTGTGGATTGCTATAGTGTCTCTTCATATGGTTTTTTGCTTCTGATTTTTTCAAAATTATTTTTGTCAATTTTATTTTTTAATATTGAGCTGGTTGAGAATTACAATTATAAGTCATTATAAATAAGGCTAAATTATGTGGGGAAGCACTGTAGTTTTCATCACAAAACACTATGAATTGCTAAAGTGTTTCCAACAAGGGTTTTTTTCCTTTTTTTCATATTTTTTTGTTATATTTTTTTATGTCTCTGCCGATTTTATTTTTTTAATATTAAGCTGATAGAGAATTTAGCTTTGTAATTTGTTTTTCTTTAAAACACTGTGAATTGTTGCAGTGTTTCCCCACATGATTTTTTTTTGTGATTTGTTCCAAAATTATCTTTGTCGATTTTTTTTTAATATTGAGTTGGTTAAGAATTATAATTACAATAAAACTAAATCCTATGGGGAAAGCGTTGTTATTTGTTTTTTTTTCTAAAATTATCTTTGTCGATTTTTTTTTAATATTGAGCTGATTACAAATTTAACTTTGTAATTTTTTTAAAAAATACTGTGAATTGTTGTAGTGTTTTTCCACATGATTGTTTTTTATGTTTTTTTTCCAAAATTATCATTATCGATTTTTTTTAAAATATTGAGTTGGTTGAGAATTATAATTAAAATAAAACTAAATCATATGGGGAAAGCGTTGTTGTTTTCCTTATAAAAAACTGTAGATTGCTACAGTATTTCTCTAAATGGTTTTTTTGATGATTTTTTCTAAAATTATCTTTGTCGATTTTATTAGGGAAAACACTGTAGTTTTCCTCACAAAACATTGTCAATTGCTACAACGTTTTTTCTCATGGTTTTTTTCCTTCAAAAATTATCTGTCAATTTTTTTTTAATATTAAGTTTGTAGAAAATTTAGCTTTGTAATTTTTTTTATTAACAAAAAAGCTAAATCATATGGCGAAAGCACTGTATCTTTCCTCACAAAACACTGTGGATTGCTACAAGTCATTTTCTTCAGTCTCTAAGTTTTTTATCACCAACATAACTTTTCTTTTCCGTCATAAAATATTGACTCTATCATACTTTTAGTTTTTATTACTTATCTAATACTGATTCATAATTATAACACTATCAAGTATATTTGATTTATAAACCCGCGGCAGAGCCAGTGCATGCCATCTCAAATATAAAAGAGAAAATAAAGGAAAGATAGATAGTCCTGGATTTTTATTACATCCTCCAGTTATAATCAGAAGAACAGAAGCAGGTTGCTCGAGGAAGTCGGAAACTTTGGAATGCCATTTTGAACAAGTCTCTGACTTCGCAGCGTTTCTCAAATCTCAAGCACCGGGCATGACAAAAAATTTGCCCGATGGTGAAACGAATGTGAATATAAGATAATGAATACAAATTTTCACACAAGTAAAGCACTCGGGTTTTAATCACTTCAGAATCAGCAGTGGAGATTTTCAGGTTTGTGCGATGTTTCATCATTGAAATATGCAACAGAACTGGATGTCATGATCAACAAACATTAAGGAATGTGATAGCATGGAGAGCTTGCTTTCATCTTCTTGGTCTTGTTGAGGTTCATCACCATTGCCATCTAGTGGTATGATTTCTGGTCTGAATCGCTTTGCTTGTTATGGATGAAACCTGGAAGAACTTAAAGTATACTGCTGTGACAAAATGGAGGATATAATAGCAACATGAGATGAAGAAGGGATTATGGGAGAAGAAAGCAGCTGCTGTTCCACCACAAAAGTTCATTCTCCCAAAGTTAAGGATTCTGAGATGGGGATATTTACCTGAACTTGCAAGCATTTGTAGTGCAAAACTGATTTGCGATTCTCTCCAACATACTAATTTTTCTTCAGTTGCTTGACAATGACTAGCCATCTCCTCCTTCTCTTGAAAAAATCTATGTAAAAACCAAAAAATGGAATGGTGGGAGTAAGTGGAAGCATCTTAATGCCAAGAATGTCCTTTTACCCTTTTCGTGGTTTTGGGACCCAACCATGTATCGCCACCTACGTCTTGGTGAGCATGTTTTCATTCCTTTCTCTGTATCTGCCCTTAACTTTGGATTAGTCTCAACCACAACCACTCACAATTGATCTGTATGATTTCAAAGTAGTTTGTAACCTTGATAGTCCGAAGTAATTTTGTTTCTGTTTTTCTTGAATTTATCTTCTTTCAGACCCGTGTTCATTTGCAAAACGACGATAATGGCATTATAAAACATGACATAACAAAGGTTAACAGAAGTTCATTAATTTCAGCTTCTTTGATTGGGACATTGCCCTGTTTTAATTAAACTTGAGACACTAAGCAGCTCGAATACCATCACCAGCATGATCATACAATTCTTCTATCATTCTATACTCAACAATTCTTCTATCATTCTTCTACCAACTCGTCCACTTACTCGTCCACTTAGTAAGTGTAATGTAACCTTATAAAATCTTTGTTATAAATAGTGTTTTTCCTACTCTGTAAATGCTCTGCAACAATGTCCCTCATGTCAGCAGGAAGATTGTAACTCGTGGATTTTTTGGAAAATACCGTTGCCCAAGATTGAGTTGTAGTCTATTCCTTACAGAGAGATGGTTCCGCCGTAATAACAAGATGATAAGTGGATTGAAATGTCCACAAAATTACAGATACGATCAAGATTCTTCCATTCGTTCCAATTTCTTTCCCAGAAGTGACGCTGTGCTAAAGTTTTGCATTTCGCAGTACTGGTGTATGATTTGTGAGCAATGCATCTTGTATTGGAAACTAGAGGTACTCGAGAAAAGCCCCTTGTTAATAAAAGCTTGTGTAATTTTGATGGTGGTGTTTTTGGGTTGCAATCGGAAATGGCTCTTGCATTATTTGTTCTTATTTGTGCTCTGCTCCAATGGAACGTAGAGAACATTGTTGTTTGACCTGATAAAGAGCGTGAAACTTCTGACATAAAACAGAATAAGCATAAGAAAATCCTAAATAAAATAATCTGACAAGAAAAAAGAAAGAAAAAGTAAAACTAGAATCGGATACGTCTGCGGGAGAAGTGAGGTAGTATCAAATTTTGCATCCAAACAGTCCTTTGTATCATACTATTTTGATTTTTTAAGTAAGGACTTTTGTTTAAATCACTCAATAGAAAGTGTAAAATGGCATTGTTTCTTAGAGAAAAAACAGAATTGAATGGAAATATGGATGGAAAATCTGAAAATTGGATGAAACTAGTAATTATATAGTTGGAGGCTTCTTTTTTTTTTTATGTTCGCCCTAAAAAAAGAAAAAAATAATAATAATTCAATTCATCTTATTTAACCGATTAATATTTTATCTTACCAATTGTAGGAAGTTTCTGAACAGATATCCATGTATAAAACGAAGCAGTAGAAATTAGAAGTTGCTGATGAACCCTTTCATGAATAGAGCATATCTTCATGGAATCGATAACATTGGCTTATTATGTTTAGCTTGATCGTTTAAAGCCTGAGTACGATCTGCTGCAAAAGTGATCAATGCCCGCTTCTGAGTCGAGCAAGAAATCCTTAATCATCTGGAGAGAACGATGATGTCTGAAAATCAGACTTGTTACTTTCGAAAGAAGCTAATGATGGAAACTCACAGATATCGGAGAATTTATTCTCATGGTCATTCGTTTCATCCTCTGAGGCACCAACTCTTTCATTTATCATCCTCTGTTTCGCTGACACTTGCTATGGATTCCATTGAACTAGGCAAGAAGATAATTTCAGAACTGCATCATAAAACCATTTCAAATAATATCTTACATCATTAATTTTTCAGTTTCGCAACACAAATTTTTAAGGCAAGGAACCATTCAGTTCGTAAAAACAATGCGTCCACCAGACTGGGAAGTTAGACGTTGCCTATTACAGCCTGTGTTGTTCACAAAGTCCTGAATGGAATTATGTTATTATGGTCTGCTTATAATATTTTTAATTTAGACATTAATGAATATTCACTGCTACTGTAGGTATGAATTATAATTCACAGCTACTTAGCATGTGAATTATAATGCAAAGGAAAACGGGGAATGAAAAAATAAAAAAACTCAACTGATGCGGGGAGACGAGGTCGAAAACGATGGTGATGGCGTGCTCTGGACAACGCTTCAGTTTTTCTTCTCTGTCTGTCTGTGTGTTCCTGGGTTTTTCTGTTCTCTCTAGTTTTCCTGCGTGTTCTTCTATTTTCTGGGAAAAGCCTCCTCCCCTGTTCGTCCTCCTGTTTGCGTCCCCTGTGCACTTCTGGGTTTTTCTCCTATGGTTTTGTTTTGTTCACCCCCACTCTCCCCGTTTTTTTTTTCCTGGTGAGACGAAGAATGAATAGTGTATATTGAAACGATGCCCTTTTTGGGATGGGAACGGCCATTTGCAATTTGGTCCTTTAGGTTTTGATATTTTGTAATGAAGCCCTGGATAACATTTAATTGGACCCCTGCATTTTCGCCCCTTGCACGAACCAGTCCTTAGTTTCTGAGTTTTCCAATTCCGTCCTTAATTGACTCTTCAACTTTAATTCTTTCAAATTTACCTCTAGAAAAATCAATTAAGCTCCCTACAATACCCAGTATTTTCACCTTTGTCCCCATATTTTCATTCCTTGCAATTTTGACCCAAATCAGCCCAAAACTTTGATAATTGTTCAATTAAGCCCCTGATTCCATTAATTAAATTAATTTCAAGTTCAATTAAGTCCCAAAACTTATCAATTCTTCAATTAAGCTCTTGCTTTGGTTAATTAAATTAATTCAAAGTTTAATTAAGTCCTCAAACTTCCAATTATATTGAATTAACCTAGATTTTAATTTATTCTTCATTCATTTCATTTTTATTTGTTTTTCATCATCATTTTTTCATTTTTTTTCATTTTTTCATCATTTTATTATTATTATTATTATTATTATTTCTATAGAAAATATAGTAAAAATAAAAATATAAATATAAAAAATAAAAAATTAGATTATGACAGACATCATTATTGATAACATGAATTGTCTTTAACAAAGATATTTTTGTTGGAACAATTATATGTTTCTTATTTAGAAATCATGTGTTAAGTAAAGACTACTATTATTGTAGATAGAAGGAACTATGTTGAATCAATGATGTTCAACTATCATGATTTATATTAGTTATCTTACTTAATTATAATATGGTGTGATTTGTTGTAACCTATTTTTGGGTTCCCGCATAAAAAATAAAAAAATAAAAAAAAAATAAAAAAATATAACAGTGAAAAAAAAGGATGCCAAAGCGCCCTAAAAATAGTTAAAAATTAGTTGAGGAGGTTCAAAATTATAAAGATTAAAATTTGGCAGTATTTTGTTGATTGATGAGAGCCCTAAGAATATAACACCGCATACTGCGACATGATTGATGTTAGGTTTTAGCATTGTTATGTGGGTTTTATATTAATATATCTAATAAACCATGAACAAAGATAATATTACTACGTTGTAATATCTTTTTAATCATTATGGAAACATGGCATCAAAAAATCTGTAAATATATTATGGGAAGTCTAACTATGCTGTTTGTTTTTTATTTTAAAATGATTTTTAAAAATTTTAAATTTTTTTTATTTTTTTTACTTTAAATTAATATTTTTTTAGTGTTTTTAAATCATTTTAAAACATTAATATCAAAAATAATTTTAAAAAAATAAAAAATATATTATTTATTATTTTAATATATTTTCAAATAAAAAACACTTTAAAAAACAACCAAATCTATAACCTTAATGCACGTTATATAACCTTAATGCACGTTATAAAAGTAAAAACAGAAGGTTCAGATGACACCCAGTCAAAGTCTTCCTTGGGAAAAAAGCTTCCAGGCTTTGAAAAAAGGTTCGTGGAAATTTATATCATTTGATTTTGTGAGTATCGGGTTAGACCCGATTACTGCTGAGAGATGGAGACAGCCGAATGCATGATAATAACGTATTAATTGCCGTGTGGAAATCGTGCCATTTGACTCTGATGCTGTCAAAACCTCCCTAACAACCCGGTTGATAAAATACAAGAAAACTTTTAGATGCTCAAGCAAGAGCTATAAAGAAATTTCCTTTCTCCTTTTCCTTTACACGTAACCTTTTTATCTATGGTAATTATTGCATTACTAATAATTTGCAAGAACTCATATTCTGTCTCTGTACCAATATTGGCTCTACTAGTCTTCAGGCGTCAGTACTTTACTCTTGATCAGCTAACCTTTCCGATTGCTGCAATTTGGTGGGATCCGACCATCTCATAAACACCATATAGAGGTAAACAGTGAGATTGTTGCTTCTGATTGCATGCATGTAGTTTTCTTTGTTTTCATCTTCTCAGTAATATTAGTTTTTGCATGACAGCAATATTGACACTAAGAAGATTGCCAGAGAAAATAATTGTTACAGGGGATTGTATGCTGTCATGTTTTTTCTAGCAACTCTTCTTTCCTTCTTTGAAACTATATATAAATTTAGGGACTGACTTGGAAATTAATAAAAAAAAATAATAACCGTGTTTGGGTAGTTGAAGGAAATTAAGTGACGTCTCAGGAATAGCCCTTAAGTTCTGAGTCTGAGACTCAAACTAAGGCAGCTGGAAGCCGTATCGATCAGCGAACATCTCTCTCAGATTGCCACAATTTCATAGCTGGTGGAATCCAACCAACCCTTTCGTTATATACAGGTATAACTAACCTCTTCTTTTGCTTCTTTCTTGTTTCAATTTCATGTCTCTACTCACAACAATAATTTGAAAGCTTTACGTTCATACATATAATTGACAAGTTTCTTCTATTTTAGAATGCAGAAGGAAAAACGAAAACAATCCAAAGATGAAGAAAACGATTCATCCTCGCGAAAGAGAAGAAAAGCAGACCTCAGTAAGCCTGTCAGTTTTGTCTCCACAGGTAAAGTAGAAATATGTCGTGCTCATAGTATAATAATAAAAATTATTCATTGGCCATCTAACAATATTATCGTGTAGCATGTAGTCGTTTTTCTTTCCTAGATACACAAAATTATTCATTGATCATCTAACATCATTAACATCTAGCATGTAGTCGTTTTTGTTTTCATGTTTACAGCAATATTAACACTAAGAAGATTGCCAAAGAACATAATTGTTAGATGGGATTTTATGTTGTCATGTTTTTGCTAGTAAATCTTCCTCGCCTCTTTCTTGTTTTAATTTCATTCCTTAACAAATAACTTTGATTTCATTAAAAAAAAAAAACACTTGCCGAAGCTTTTATGTTTACATCATTCAGTTAAGTTCCTTCCATCTCTTTGTTAGTTTAAGTCTAGTACATTTGCCCTCGCTCCATTGCAAGTTGGAGTATTTTCCATGTAACTTGGATCAGATCCAAATACTTAAGGTCCACACAAGACCCAAAGACATTGGGTTTTTCATGGCTATGAAACTTAAGACACTTTAGTCTAACATGGCTTACTAGACCCAAGATACCTATGTGTTGGCATGGTTGGGAGACCAAAGTTGCTTTTAGCTTACTGGACCCAAGTCACTTAAGTCTAACATGGTTGCCAGATCTAACCAAAGAGAGATAATCAAAGAAAACAAAAGAATGGAGAGGTAATTGGGTCTGGCTAGACCCAACGTTGTCAGACCCAAGATACTTAGGTCTAAAAACCATGCCAGACCCAAATCATTGTTAAATAGTTAAAATACATTTTTATACTTGAAAAAAATAAAAAATAAACTTTGTATATGTGGGTATTTTTATTCTTTCAAATTGTTTCTTTGTGTAATTTTCTATAATCATGAGGGGCATTCATGTTTACATGGGCCTGACAACAATGTCAGACTTACATTACATTACAAGTCATTGTTAAATAGTTAAAATACATTTTTAACCTTGAAAAAAATAAAAAAATAAACTTTGTATATGTTGGTATTTTTATTCTTTCAAATTGTTTCTTTGTAATTTTTTATAATCATGAGGGGCATTCATGTTTACATGGGCCTGACAATAATGTCAGACTTACATTACATTACAAGTCATTGTTAAATAGTTAAAATACATTTTTAACCTTGAAAAAAATAAAAAAAATAAACTTTGTATACATGGGTATTTTTATTCTTTCAAATTGTTTCTTTGTGTAATTTTCTATAATCATGAGGGGCATTCATATTTACATGGGTCTGACAACAATGTCAGACTTACATTACATTACAAGTCATTGTTAAATAGTTAAAATACATTTTTAACCTTGAAAAAAATAAAAAAAAATACACTTTGTATATGTGGGTATTTTTATTCTTTCAAATTGTTTCTTTGTGTAATTTTCTATAATCATAAGGGGCATTCATGTTTACATGGGCCTGACAACAATGTTAGACTTACATTACATTACAAGTCATTGTTAAATAGTTAAAATACATTTTTAACCATGTCAAACCCAAGACGATTGGGCCTAACGTGTTTGCTAGACCCAAGTCGCTTGGGTCTAGCTTGTTTTCTAGACCCAATTATCTTGGATCTAGCATGGTTGTCAAACCCAATGTATTTAGGTTTGGGGTGGTTTAATTGAAAAGAAAGAAAATATTATTTTAATAAAAAGATAACATGAACACTTGATAATCTAATGATCCAAGGTTTGACGACTATGATAAAAGATTTTGTCACCCCAATAAAGCTAAGAATAAGCTCTTTAATAGGATTAGTAAAAACTTTCTTAGCTATTTTTCAAACTGAAAATTTTTTAAAACATCTGTCACGACCCGATTCCCAGATACATGACCGGCACATAGGCAAAGTTCCTCTCCAAAGTTTCATACCTATGCGAACCCAAACTTACATACAAACTTATTTATTAAATAATTCAATCAGAGTTCGACGTAAGAGTAACAACAAAACTAACTTCATAATATAATTTAATTGTCTTAATACAAGAGTTAATATAATTTTTATAGTTGTGGAGCACTAACTAGACATAAAGAAAATGTACAAATTACAACCAAAGAGTTGGTCCTGAAGGTCAAACAAAATGACCTGCTAATAAGCTAAAAGCCTGAAAAGATAAATAATGAGAGAGTGAGTTCAACAACTCAGTTAGTAGATAACGTTCAATACACACACATGAGATAATATAACAATGACGAATATATATACAATTATGGCTCTAGGTTCTTATAGGAAGATATCTTAAATAGGCCATAACAAAAATATCATAAGGTAAAGCTCGTCAGAAAATCAAAATGCAATGAGCATGAGGCTCCGTACTGTGGGATGATCAGTCCACACAAGTTGGTGACTCCCCCGACCAATTAGGGTTCAATGAACAATGTTTAGTTATAATGAAAGTGTTGATCAATGGTCAGAAATGAAGAATTCCACTGACAAATATCATCAATCCGTTTGTTTTTGTGAAAGTTCTATCTCAGCACATTCATATGTATTGCCTCTGTTGATTGCCTTACATGCATTTCTTGCTAGTAATTACAAGAAAGTAGATTCCTTCTCCAATTCATTGCTGCATTGCTAATTTATTGTGCCATAATTTCTGCAGCTTCCATGACCGAGCCAGAATCTTCTCGATCTAGACCAAAAGGGGCCTATGATGTTGATCAGCTAACATCTCTCTCAGATTGCTACAATTTCATAGCTGGTGGAATCCAACCAACCCTTTCGTTATAGAGGTATACTAACCTCTTCTTTTGCTTCTTTCTTGTTTTAATTTCATGTCTCTACTTATAACAATAATTTGAAAGCTTTACGTGCATACCCATTGAGGCCGAACCTAAACCTGTGCTCGAGAGATAGCTGTCCATACATTGATAAGGGATGTATGGATTCTCAAGAAGAGAGGAGCCATGGTGGTCCCCCCCGACCGCCGGATCCCGCGATGGCGAGTGATAGTGGGTTGGGACAAAAGAAAGAATTTTTTCACTATCCGTGATCAGTACCGATGAATAGGATAGAATGGAAGACTCTCCTTCACTATCTAAAATGAAAAAAAAAACAGTGACAAGTTTTTTCTATTTTAGAATGCAGAAGGAAACACGTAAACAATCCAAAGATGAAGAAAACGATTCATCCTCGCGAAAGAGAAGAAACAGACCTCAGTAAGCCTGTCAGTTTTGTCTCCACAGGTAAAGTAGAATATGTCGTGCTGAGAGTATAATAATAAAAATTATTCATTGGCCATCTAACAATATTATCGTGTAGCATGTAGTCGTTTTTCTTTCCTAGATGTACAAAATTATTCATTGATCATCTAACATCATTAACATCTAGCATGTAGTCGTTTTTGTTTTCATGTTTACAGCAATATTAACACTAAAAGATTGCCAAAGAACATAATTGTTAGATGGGATTTTATGTTGTCATGTTTTTGCTAGTAAATCTTCCTCGCCTCTTTCTTGTTTTAATTTCATAATAAAAAACCTTGCCAAAGCTTTTATGTTTACATCATTCAGTTAAGTTCCTTTCAACTCGTTTTTAGTTCAGTATATTTGCCCGTGATCTGCTGCAAGTTGAAGTATTTCCCAAATAACTTAGATTAAGCGTGAGTGTTAAACTCAAATACTATGGATCTGGCAGTTCAAAGTACTTGAGTTTGACATAATTTAGATGGTTATTAAACCCAAAATACTTGGGTCTGATGTGGTTCGCAGACCCAAGTCATTTAGATCTAACACGGTTATTAACCTAATCAAAGAGAGATAATTAAAGAAAACACAACTAGATATTTAGGCCATGTTTGTTTCCCGGAAAGTGGTTTCCGAGAAACTACTTTCCAAACTTTCCTGTATTTGTTTGTTATTAGAAAAGTTGGTCAATGGAAACACTTTCCAATCAAAGAAAAATTTAGCTTGGTTTCCAAAAAGTGTTTTCCTGGAAATTTGGGCGGAAAATACTTTCTGAAAGTTATGAAAAATTTGGAAATATCATTATTTGCTGATTATATTAAATTTGGTCATCAAACTTTTGATTGTTATATATATATATATATATATATTTTTTTTTTTTGAATATTTATTTTTCAATTTCATCTCTTAAAATTTAATTTTTATATAACTTTCATTCTCATTTTTATAATTGTTATTTGTTTTTCCCTTATCATTTTCTTATTGAAATTTTTTTTATCAAATTTGATTCTCATTCTTTTGATTGTTACTTATTTTAAGAAGATTGCCAAAGAACATAATTGTTAGATGGGATTTTATGTTGTCATGCCTCTTTCTTGTTTTAATTTCATTCCTTGACAAATAACTTTGATTTCATTAAAAAATAAAAAAAAACACTCGCCAAAGCTTTTATGTTTACATCATTCAGTTAAGTTCCTTCCATCTCTTTGTTAGTTTAAGACTAGTACATTTGCCCTCGCTCCATTGCAAGTTGGAGTATTTTCCAAGTAACTTGGATCATACTCAAATACTTAAGGTCTCACAACCACACAAGACCCAAAGAAGACATTGGGTTATGAGACCCAAAGAAGACATTGGATTTTGCATGGCTATGAGACTCAAGGTGCTTTGGTCTAACATGACTTACCAGACCCAAGATACCTATGTTTTGGCATGGTTGGAGACCGAAGTCGCTTTTGGCTTACTGAACCCAAGTCGCTTGGATCTAACACGGTTGCCAGACCTAACCAGAGACAGATAATCAAAGAAAAAAAAAGAATGGAGAGGTAATTGAGTCTGGCTAGACCCAACGTTGCCAGACCCAAGATACTTAGGTCTAGAAACCATGCCAGACCTAAGTCATTGTTAAAAAGTTAAAATATATTTTTAACCTTAAAAAAAATAAAAAATAAACTTTGCATATATGGGTATTTTTATTCTTTCAAATTGTTTTTTTGTGTAATTTTCTATAATCATGAGGGGCATTCATGTTTACATGGGTCTGGCAACAATGTCAGACTTACATTACATGTCAAACCTAAGGTGATTGGGCCTAATGTGTTTGCTAGACCCAAGTTGCTTGGGTCTGGCTTGTTTTCTAGACCCAACTATCTTAGATCTAGCATGGCTGTCAAACCCAAGGCGTTTGGGTCTGGGGTGGTTTAATTGAAAAGAAAGAAAATATTATTTTAATAAAAAAATAACATGAACACTTGATAATCTAATGATCTAAGGTTTGACGACTATGATAAAAGATTTTGTCACCCTAATAAAGCTAAGAATAAGCTCTTTAATAGGATTAGTAAAAACTTTCTTAGCTATTTTTCAAACTGAAATTTTTTTAAAACATCTGTCACGGCTTAATTCCCGGATCCATGACCGACACATAGGCAAGGTTCTATACCTATGCGAACCCAAACTTACATACAAACTTATCTATTAAATAATTCAATCAGAGTTCGACGTAGCAATAACAACAAAACTAACTTCATAATATAATTTAATTGTCTTAATACAAGGTATAACTATTATTTTTATAGTTGTGGAGCACTAACTAGACATAAAGAAAATGTACAAATTACAACCAAAGAGTAGGTTCTGAAAGTCCAACAAAATGACCCGCTAACAAGCTAAAAACATGAAAAGATAAATAATGAGAGGGTGAGTTCAACAACTCAGTGAGTAGATAACATTCAAATTAATTCATCAATCAAACCCAAAACACAATCTTCAAAACCCTAACATTTATCAAAACAGAAATTAAAAGCTCAAATAACACACATTTATACATTTAACAATCTAAATCTTACCTTTAAACTTAGTTTCTCAAAATCTCTTTTTTCCCCTCTTATTTTTCCCTTTTCTCTTCTTGTTCTTTTTCCTCCCTTCTCTCTCATGGTTTGCTCTCAAGAACACTTTCTCTTTTTGTTTTTTTTTTGTATTTATATTTATCAACTATTGTTCAATTACCACAATACCCCTCATTTAATTATACTTACTCTTTAAGCCTCCAAGGGCTTTATTGCCTTTTCCTATCTCTTTTAATTCAAAACATCTAAACATCAAAATGGATGTTTTAAAATTAAAAATTATAGTGACCAAAGAAAGAGGTAATTGAGTCTGGCGTAGGGGCTGCCAAACCTTAGTTGCTTGGGTCTGCCAGAGCGAAGGACCTTGGGTCTGGTAATGGTGTCAAACCCAAGTGGCTTGGGTCTGGTAACCACGCTGGACCTAAGATACTTGGATCTAGTAACCACGCCAAACCCAAGTAGTTTGGGTTTAGCGTGGTTGTTAGACCCACTATTCAATAGTTAAAATACATCTTATAATCAAATGTGCTTAACCCAAGTTTGCTTGGGTCTGGCAAACGTGACTGACCCACTTTTACTTGAGCTTGGTAACATGTTAGACCCACATTACTTGGATCTAACAATCATGTCTGACCCACTTTTTTTTGCAATGGGCAACATAATTTTTCTATGAGGAGAGAGGGTAGAGAGGAGGGAGGGAAAAAAACCCCGTCCTGAGCTCCTTCATGGGCCTCCTCGGCACATGCACCTTGCCATTATGCCTGGGGTGGCAAGGTGCATCGAAAAACGCCCTGTAAAGAGATTCTCGATTCTATTCTAGGGTAGCATACGCCACCGAATGACATGGGTGACACCCACCCACTAGCGCATGACCAACACGCGGTAGCCATTTCTGAATATAAATAATAATTTTCATCCCATTGGAAAGACAATCCTACCCCTAATTGCATGTTTAACAAGTTTCTTTGGCAAGGACAATTCTATCATTACACTACTTCAATCCACAATGATCTATGTCTAGATAAACAGTAAAACCAAAAGGAATTTTAGTTTCCTAGTAATTATTATTGAAGTAGCAATCAACATCAGTTTTATTATTTTATGATTTGCAAGTTCATGATTTGCTGTCCATATATATATATATATATATATATATATATATAATATATATATATATATATTATGAAAATCAAGGAAATTTATTAAGTTGGCCAACTATTAGATGGAAATCCAGCATAACAAAGAAAAATAAAACAAAAGTTATAGAGGAAAGTAACGTTATAAATTACAGACACATTACTCCTTGTTGATACACACTCCCTCTTTCTAACAGATCCATACTAGTATTATGAAAATAGAATTATAAGAACGAATCCAAGATGCAACCTTGTGAAAGAAAAGACAGAACATATTCCCACTCTGAAATGATAGTTTCAAATATGAACTTCTTCCTAGTATGCCAAATAAGCCAGACTATTCCATCGAAAAATCCTTGCCACACCTTACGCTGAAACTTTCCATCAATCAATCCCTGCCATTATTGAAACAAATCATCCAAGGAATGAGGTATGCATCATGAAAGATCCCACTAACTAACTATTATATTCCAGAAATTCCAAAATTAACAATCTCTCACTTAGAGACAAAAGGCATCTCACCTGTCATCATTTCTTCCATTTCTATCTAGCTGGACAAGAAGTGGGTAGGGTGTGCCTTTTGTTCTCCATTAATTAACAATCTCCCGCTTAGAGACAAAAGGCATCTCACTTGTCTTCTATCCTTGAAGACCAACTGAAGCTTTGCACAACTTCAGTTTTTTTATCGTTACTTCTTTTATAAGAATATCAGCAAGATTTTCGCTTCCTCGAATCTTCTCAAGTGTCAACTGACCATTATCAAGAAGAGAGCGAATGAAATGATATCTCAATTGTATGTGTTTTGTCCTGGAATGGAAGGCCGGATTTTTTGCAAGAAAAATAACACTCTTACTATCATTGTATAGTGCCTATATGATGCTTCTTACTTAATTCATCCAAGAAGCTTTGTAACCAAACCATCTCCTTTCCAGCTTCAGTTATAGCTACATATTCAACTTCTATTGTAGATAGAACAACAATCTTTTGTAACTTCGAAGCCCAATAAACAACTATATTACCCAAAGTATACACAAACCCTATAGCGCTTTTCCTGCTATCAAAAGCACAAGCGAAATGACATCCACATAACCTTGAAGCTTCAAGTTTGAATTTGTGAAACAAAGAGTATATTTGAAGAACCTTTCAGATATCTTAAATTCATTTGACTGCTTCCCGGTGTTGTTTGCCAGGATTACTCGTGTATCTGCTCAAAGCTCCCACTGTATATGCAATGGCTGGTCTTGTACAAATCATGGCATACATAAGACTTTTGATTGCTGATGCATAAGGAATTATGCTCATGTAGCTCCTTTCTTTTTCTGTCTTCGGTGATTGATCCTTGGTTAGTTTTGAAATGACTAGCCAAGGGTTGTTTAACATACTCTTCTTGTGAAAGCTTCAAGGTACCGTTACCTCTATCCCTGATGACACCAAGAATTTGTTTTGCAGCTCTCAAGTCCTTCATTTCAAATTATAATGACAATTGCTTCTTAATTTAACTTATTGATCTCATAGATCTAGATCCTGCAATTAGCATGTCATCCATATATAGCAATAAGATGATACAGGAGTCGTCAAAATTCTTCACATAACAACAATGGTCTGCTTGCAGTCATATGAACCCATTATTGCACATAAAGCTGTCAATCTTCTTATACCATTGCTTAGGAACTTGTTTCAAGCCTTATAAACTCCTTGTCACCTTGCAAACCATATTGTCTTTTCCTTTCTCTGAAAAACCCATTGGCTGCTTCATGTAGATGTCTTCCTCTAAGTATCCATGAAGGAAAGCAGTCTTCACATCTAACTGCTCAAGATGTAGATCTTATGCAGCCACAATTCCCAGGACCAATCTAATTGTTCTAAGTTTCACCACAAGAGAAAAGATATATGTATAGTCAATACCTTTTTTTTGTTAAAATTCCCTTCACGACTAGTCTTGCTTTGTAGCATTTGCTGTCGTCGTGTTCTTCTTTTATCTTGTACACCTATTTATTATGCAAAGCTTTCTTTCCTATAGGTAGTTCAGTTAGCTCCGATGTCTGATTCCATAACAAGGAATCCATTTCATCTTTCATAGCCGACTCCCACCTCCTTGATTCTTCAACTTGCATGGCTTCATCATGATTTTGTGGCTCACCATTATCTGTGTCAACAAGATGTAATTCAATAATGATGAGAAACATTATGGAGGTCTCATAGTTCTGGAAGATCTTCTGACTACCGTTACTAGAGTCTATGGCTCTATATATGGATCAACATTTTCTTTGTTTCGAGTCTTTTGACCACTAATTTGCACAATGCTTTCAGCAATATCATCCACATCAACTATCTCAGTTGTCTTTGTTTCTGGTTTAGGCCTACCTGAATCTGCTGCATCCTTGTCCCTGTATATCACCTTCTCATTGAATATGACATTTTTACTTATTATAATTTTTTGATTTTTCTCATCCCAAAACCGATATCCGAACTCATCAGTTCCATATCCAATAAAGTTACATTTTCTAGATTTTGGATCAAGCTTGCTTCTAGCTTCAGAATCTATGTGTACATAAGAAACACAACCAAATACTTTGTAGTGTGAAGTTTTACATCCTTTCCTGTCCAAACCTTTTCTGGAATTCTAAAATTTATAGGAACAGAAGGTCATTGATTGATCAAGTAGACTGCAGTATTAACAAGTACTCCGGACCAAGATGATGGAGGTAGCCCAGCATGTAACCTCATGCTTCTTGCATTCCACTGATGACATGGCCGATGGAGATTTGGTAGATGATATGGTAGATGGCTTGTCCTGACACGTGGCGGGTAACGCGTCAGGTGACATGACAATGATGTGGTCACTGATTGGGATAAAGATGCTTTTGCATATTTAGTGGAAGGAGAAAGACAAAGGGTTTGTTTGTTGGAGTTCCTGGTCTTATTCAGTCCTATCTCATGTACCCATGAGTGTTCTCATGTAATTTGTTGTCTATTGAATCTGTCTGGTAATCACTAAATGAAAGAACACTAAATTTTGGAATATCCTAGCAAATATCTTTTGACTTACTGATAATCCACTGATAAATAATGGAAGTGTTGATCAATGGTCAGAAATGAAGAATTCCACTGACAAATATCACCAATCCGTTTGTTTCTGTGAAAGTTCTATCTCAGCACATTCATATGTATTGCCTCTGGTGATTGCCTTACATGCATTTCTTGCTAGTAATTACAAGAAAGCAGATTCCTTCTCCAATTCATTGCTGCATTGCTAATTTATTGTGCCATAATTTCTGCAGCTTCCATGACCGAGCCAGAATCTTCTCGATCTAGACCAAAAAGGGCCTATGATGTATTTCTGAGTTTTAGAGGAGAAGATAATCGCAAGAATTTTACAGATCATCTATATACTGCCTTAGTCCAAGCAGGAATCCTCACTTTTCGAGATCATAATGAAATTCCTAGAGGTGAAGAAATCTCCAAACATCTCCTCAAGGCAATTCAAGAATCAAAGATATATATAGTGGTGTTCTCAAAAGGATATGCTTCTTCTAGATGGTGTCTTAATGAACTTGTAGAGATTCTTGAGTGCAAAAGCAGGAAAACTGGTCAGATTGTTCTTCCTGTATTCTATGACATTTATCCTTCAGATGTGAGAAAACAGACTGGCAGTTTTGCAAAAGCATTTGATAGCCATGAAGAACGTTTTAAAGAAAAGGTAAAGGAATGGAGAAAAGCTCTTGAGGAGGCAGGAAATCTAAGTGGATGGAATCTCAATGATATGGAAAATGGGTATGACAGTTCTCTCTAAGATTCACTTGCACGCATTTATGGAGTGATTATACATTAGATTTTACCATACATTAGATTTTACCATGTGAAACAACAAAATATTTTTTTAGCATACTTAATTATCTCTCTATTAATGAGTTGCTTTTGTCAATGAACAGCCACGAATCAAAATTTATCCAAGTGATTGTCAAGGATGTGTTGAATAAATTGGATCCCAAGAACCTAAATGTTGCTACTCGCCTAGTAGGTATTGATCGCCTTGTCCATACTATTAGTGACTTCCTAGGTGCTGCGACAGATGAGGTTCGCATTGTGGGCATACATGGGATGCCAGGAATAGGAAAGACGACTTTAGCAAAAGTTGTATTCAATCAACTCTGCTATGGATTTGAGGGAAGCTGTTTTCTTTCGAATATCAATGACACATCAGAACAATCGAATGGTCTTGTTCTTTTACAAGAACATATTCTTCATGATATTTTAAAACAAAATGCTGGAACTATCAATAATGTTGATAGAGGAATGGTTCTCATCAAGGAACGACTTTGTCACAAAAGAGTTCTTGTTGTTTTTGATGATGTGGTTCATTTGAACCAACTGAATGCTTTGATGGGAGAGCGAAGCTGGTTTGGTCCCGGGAGTAGTGTAATAATTACAACTAAAGATGAACGCTTGCTTCTTAAAGTGGATCGAACATATCAGGTCGAAGAATTGAAACGAGATGCGTCCCTTCAGCTTTTCAGTTGGCATGCCTTCAGGGACACCAAGCCAGCAAAAGATTATGTTGAGGTTTCGAATGATGTAGTTGATTACTGTGGAGGGCTTCCTTTAGCCCTTGAGGTTTTAGGTTCTTGTTTGTCCGGGAAAAACAAATCTAGATGGAAATGTGTAATTGACAAACTGAGAAAAATCTCAAATCGTGAAATTCAGAAAAAACTTAGAATAAGTTTTGACACACTTGATGACCATAAACTAAAGAATACATTTCTTGATATTGCATGCTTTTTTATTGGTAGAAATAAAGAATACGTCGCAAATGTACTAGAAGCCCGTTGTGGTTACAATCCAGAAGATGATTTGGGAATTCTCAGTGAAAGGTCTTTGATTAAATTTAATGCTTCTGGAAAGATAAGCATGCATGATCTATTGAGAGACATGGGAAGGGAGATCATTCATGAAGAGTCACCTGACCACCCTGGAAAACGCAGCCGACTTTGGCAACGTGAGGATGCATGGAATGTACTCAGCAAGAAGATGGTAATTACTAAATGCATACACAAAAGCACAATCATGCACGTGTATCTTTCTTTTCAAACGTTTTGCTTATAATTATTTAGAAGTTCTACTGAATTTTGTTGCTTTTTTAGGGAACGGAAGTTGTAGAGGGTCTAGTGCTGGATGCGAGAGCATCAGAAGATAAATCACTGAGCACGGGATCATTTACAAATATGCGATGCTTGAAGTTACTCCAAATCAATGGAGTACATCTCACTGGATCCTTCAAACTGCTTTCTGAAGAGTTGATATGGATTTGTTGGCTTGAATGCACTTTAAAATCTTTTCCATCTGATTTATTGATGGACAACCTAGTTGTTCTTGACATGCAGTATAGTCACATCAAAGAATTTTGGAAGGAAAAAAAGGTACGAAACATACTACAGTCCTCCAAAATTTGTTGTTTATATTTTCAAGTTACAACTTTTGATGATTAGTTTTTGTTGTTCACCTCACTGCTCTGACAGATTCTCAACAAGCTGAGAATCCTTAATCTCAGTTATTCAAAGCACCTTGTTAAAACACCAAACTTGCACAGTTCAAGTCTAGAGAAACTCATGCTTGAAGGTTGCTCGAGTTTGGTTGAGGTCCATCAATCTATTGGACATTTGAAGAGACTTGTTTTCTTGAATCTGAAGGGATGTTGGAGGTTAAAGATTCTTCCTGAAAGCATTTGTGAGGTGAAGTCCCTTGAAAGTTTGAATATTTCGGGGTGTTCACAACTTGAGAAGTTACCGGAGCGCTTGAGTGATATTGAATCCTTTACTGAGCTGTTAGCAGATGGAATTGAGAATGAGCAATTTTTATCTTCAATTGAACATTTAAAGTATGTAAGGAAGTTGTCATTGTGCAGATACAATTTCAATCTGGACGCACCATCATCTCCATCCTGGCCTTCACCAATTTCATCATGGATGTCAGCAAGTGTTTTAGATTGGAAAGCTTTGCTGCCAACTTCTTTCACTGATTGGAGATTATTGAGAAAACTAAGACTTGCTTATTATGGTTTGTCTGAATGCTCACTTAATTGTGTTGATTTTGGTGGTTTGTCCTCTCTTGAAGAATTGAATCTAGCAGGAAACAAATTCTTCAGTCTGCCTTACGGCATCAGCGTCCTTCCTAAGCTGGGGGTTTTAAGAGTTCGTAATTGCAGCAATCTTGTATCAATCTCAGAGCTTCCCTCAAATTTAAAATTCTTGGATGCACACGGTTGCACATCAATGGAAAGAGTAAGACTGCCAATACAGTTAAAAGAAGATGAAAATCTGTCTCTGTATAGGTGTTCAGATTTAATGGAGATTCAGGGCATGGAAGGTCTAAGTAATCATGGCTGGATTCTTTCCTCTGATATTGCCTCCGATTTATCAAATAATAAGAAGAAGAACGTTGTTGAGGTACTATTCTGTCTCTCTTGCACATAAATACTCTCTCTCTCTCTCTCTCTCTCTCTCTCTCTCTCTTATATATATATATATGTTAGTGTTTGAAATTTCAGCACTCTTTCAAATGAATTTATATATGCAGGCATCGTGCAATGGTAGTTATGGATATCATATTCACGACTACGATGTGAAATTGCCTATGAGTATCTATTATTTTAAGTTTCCAAAGGGGTTCATCTACCATGGACAAGGATGTTCATTATCATTTCATGTACCTCCAGTTTTCCAAGTGTTGATTTTTTGGGCTTTCTCTACGAGGATTGTTTTTAGTCGGATTCCCAGAATCAATGCTATTATTAGAAAGAAGAGCAACGGTATTCAATTGTTTGAAGCTACACAAGTAGTCGGACACTATTCCCCTCTTAGTTGGACAAGATACGTAAGTTCAAGTGAGATGGCAATGGAAGAACATTGTGCCCACGAAGAATTGGAATTGTATGTGAATTTGGGGAGCGAAGACATTAATGTGAAACAATGTGGGGTCCAAGTGATTGTTGATTTGGATTCATTTGAAGGAATAGAGTGGAATCATGGCGTTGACAACCAAGAGTCAGAAGTGGAAAGAGATAGAGTGATACTTGTACCGCCATATCATCTGCTTCCTCATCCGCCATATCATCTGCTTCCACATCCTCTTTATGGTTCAATAGGATTTACTACAATGGAGCAGTGGAAAGATTTTTTATCTAATTTCCCATTTCGTACAGAAACTTTAACCTGAGCTCAATTCGTTGAAGGATTTCGTTTTTGAGTCGGCAACGGTACTCAGGTCTGATATTACTGCATTGTGTTTTTGGGCTGTTTCTTTTTATATAATGTATCATTTGTTGAAAATAATTTTACTCGGAAGGGAATAATTTATTGGATTATTTGTTCAAGGGAGATGGGAAAAAAAAGAAAAAGAAGGAAAGTGTTGGTTAAATGTGGTGAATGATTAGAAGTTATGATGCATTTGCATAGTTTTATTAACATATATTATATCTTTGGGCAAAAATTAAAAAGTATTAACATCATTCTATGATCAGTCCATGTTAATTATAAATAATTGAAAAGGATTAGTAATTTGCATCTTAGAAGATAAAGTAGGTGTATCACAAATAATAATTCACGTGGATTTTTCAATTGATAATTTCACATGAACTAACTGTTACGCCTCTAGTAATCTGATTTCTTTGGCTTAAAATTTGGAGATCTAATTGATACAATTAAGATTTAAAGGGACCAAATAAGACATGCCCTGCAACATAAGGACTGAAGTATCCTTTAAAAGAAGCCCTTCCTGTTCCATGATGTTCAAGAAGATGCAAGAGGACAAAAAACTAAAGGGGTTTAAATGAATAGAAAAAAAAAATAGAAAATTGAAATCATCCCAAGAAAACTAATTGAAATACATATAGATATAGAAATTAAAGTCTCTTTAGTTGTCCATTAACTTCTAATTTCAGAAATAAATCAGTCATTAATGTATTGTTTGAAGGAAAAATAGGTGTTATACACTAAAATTAAGCAAAGAATTATAAAATCTAAACCAGGAAAAATATGTAAAACTTTATTACAGATCAGCCAAGCTTAAATTCAGTGAGATAAAAGCTTAGACAATTGGTTATGCAAGATGGTTTTAAGTTTTTTCAAGCTATTTTCACAGATGCTGTTTCTAGTTAGTATGGTCAAGGGCAATTATATAATTTCCTGGACCACAGGAAATTTAGTGGTATGGTCAGATATTTATTTTCCTGCTTTATTTCTTTTCTTAGTCATTAAATAAGTGACTTGTTTATGTTTCTTAGATAGGAATCCTCATGCTTTACTACGTAGGAATCCAACTGGTTAGCAATAACTCAAGCCGATATAACTATGCTTCTGGTATTTCAATGGAATATGACCAAATTATTATGAATAATGTGCTGCCTTTTACTTTGAGAGTGCGCTGCTTTCCTCATCAGGGAGTGTAATTCCTTAAAACCCCAGTGTGATGTTTCGGTTCTTATTCTAGAAGTGATTCCTTGGATCTATTAGTGTTAGTGGTTTTGTTTCTTTTTTCTTTAATTTATATACTCTCAGACTTGGGTTTTCAATTTCTAAAGCCCTAAAACATTATAATCTGCAACTCCAGCAGTAAAAAAAATCAACTACAAACTTCCACAGGATCACCAAATGTAAGTTGTAACTTTTGCAGTTGAATCTAGGTCAACCATCCAGTGCAAAACTCATTTTTCAAATCATGCAATACTTTTGAAAAAGTCATATGACATTAGAAACAAGCATATTTGCAAAATGATGATAATGGCATTTTTAAACATGACATACAAAGGTTAACAGAAGTTTATTAATTTAAACTTTTTGATTAGGACATTGTCCTGATTTAATTCAACTTGAGACACTATGTCGACCAATCAACGTAGACAAACCCTCCACTACCAAAGTTCAGAAAAATCACAAGATCCCATCGATAAAAACTCCAGCCAGATGACCCACTTCCTCACCATGAAATTTCAGAAAATGATTTTTGCCCATTTGAGCATTTGTTCCCATTCAAAATATATGAAATTAAATGAAAAATATTCCACCATACCAGCACATGCATTGCATTCAATTCTATCCTTAACTCCCCTGAAAAAAAAAATTCGTGAAGTGAATCCATTTTTAGCTTTCATCCAACCTTCATCCTCACCACCTCAAAAATCATCCAACTTTCATCAAATCCACTAACAAAAACTACATTTCCCTAGCAGCTAAAATACCATCACCACCATGAGCACACAATTCTTCTATCATTCTATAGTTGACATCATTTTCACTCCCCCGAAAAAACAATCTGCAAAATGAATCCATTATTATCCTACATCAACTAAGAACATCCAATTATCAGTCCAATCTACCAACATAGAGAGAAAAAAATCATTTCCACTTAAATAAATAAATAAATAACCCTTACTTGTTGACGAATATGCAAGGGCACAACTTCTTTAGAACCAGAAAACTTCGCCGGCGTAACTTTACATGAATCCGCAGCATAAATATCATTAACCTAAACACAAAACCCCCAAATCACAAAACAAAACCCTAACCAAAGCCCCAAAATCCAGAACCAAACACACGCAAACAGCTATCTTACCTTACTATACTGAACAAAGCACTTGAAATCAACAGACCAGGCAGTGAAAAGCAAAGCCAGAACATGAATCGAAACGAGTCCACCAAGAACAATTAAAGCATCAACAATGTCAATGCTCGGCACAATCGTGACCATCCAAACCGCATACAGAATTGCAAATGGCAAAATATCGAATCTCCATGGCCATTTCTTCTTCCTTATCAAATCTACTCTCTCCACTACTTTCCCTCCTACATTAAACGTCAACACCATCGCTGTCCAGGATCGGATTAAACCCTAATCAGTCCAAGAAACTCAAATTAGAACCCTAAAGCGTAAAGCATGGTGGTAATTGGGCTGAGAGAGTGAGAGGAGATCGGAATCGGTTGCGACTCAGAGTGTTGAGTTGTGACTCGGTCGGGTTAGTGGAGGAAACTCCCTAAAGCGTGAAGTATTGATCGCAGTAACGAATTTGAGACAACATAAATAAAGCACCCAAAGTTTGAGGCTTAAAGCAATTATATTATAGTCCTTATAGTTTGTACACATTATTAATTAATCCTTATATTATAATAAATAACTAATTAGTCCTTATCATTTAGGATATTTTAAAGCAATGATTGGCCAATGACCAATGGTGACCATCTTCAATTTAATATCATTATTTTTTCTCAAAATCTCATCAAAAATTCAAATCTTTTATTTTTTTCCTTTTTCTAATTTCTCAAGAAATAAATTATTAGTGATTTAAATGGAGACATGATTGTTTAATTCATACGTGACGATAATAATTCTTTATAAAAATTAAAATATTTTTTATATATTTATAGTAATAACAAAAAACTGCCAATGCAATACAATTAACTTTCTTATATTTTATTTATAAAATAAAAGTATAAATAATTTGTTAATAACTTAATACTATAAATTTTATTTACAAGATTACGAGTCAATTTTGATTTTTAAACGGATTAATTTATTTTTTTAGCCTAAATTAATTTAAATCCTGATTTTAGTTAGATCTCAAATTAAGTGACCAGACTAATTTAAATTTTATAATTATACCTCAAGTACTTTAAACGCATTCAAAGTGTAATCATAAAATTTTTTATAATATAATGCAAAATTGAAAATAACATTTGTTATTAATTAATCGAGTTTGGTGCCCAATTCCTTTGATTTAATTTTTAATTTTTAAAACTTATTAAAGAGTGTTTGGATCTGTAATTATGTGTGGGAAAATATTGGTTGAGCCATTGATAACAACATCTCATTACTAAAGGGATCGTAAACAACTTCCAATCATGGGCAAACAACATTACTGGAAATTAACCATGTCTTCTAGACCTGACAGAGATTCATTCCATTGTCTAGTCTCAGAACAACATGCATGCATGCATGGAGAATATATACTTTTTGTTTTATTGCTTTAACCCTAATCGACATTCATATTCTCCAGGAATTAAGCTCTCTCTGATGAAAACTTCGCTCATAAGAAAATTGCTCATAGGTGCTGGAGGGATCGGATCACAAGGGATTTGCACAGGTGAGCTGTTAGTGACAGACCGCAAACAAGATAAAGTGTACTGATTTAAGTTAAAGCTACAAAAAGCAAAAAGGTGGAACACGACTATTGCTTGTACTGATTTAAGTTAAAGCTACAAAAAGCACAGCTTCCTTTTGCTTGTGCTCATACATTTTCAGATGAGCTTTTTCAAAGATGGAACTCTGGGTGGGTCCACACGTTAACTCACTGAAGCTCGATAATTGGCTTCTCCTTCTTTTGTTGAAGTTTTTAGTTATATGCAGCACTAATCAAAATAAATAAATTAAATTAAATTAAATTAAAAAGAACTATGAACTATCAGTAAAGTTGTTCCTTCCTTCCTTCCTAGCAACTTCTTTCTTGTCAAACAACACGACTATTTTCCTTTCCACATCTCATCACAATGAACTAGCTTAACCTATACTCTTCTCTGATCTGTGCTTCTTCTTCTTCTTCTTCTGAATACTGCCACAGCAAACCAGCACTTGAAGAACATCGATCATTAGCTGAATCCAGGTATATTATTTTTTGTTCTTCACATGTTATTATTGTTTCGATCTTTTAAGTGCCAGAACAAGTTGTAGAAATTTTATTGAGAAACTTTGGAGTTAGGATCATATTCTATAGTTCCCAGAACTAATTAAATTTGTCTTTCTCTGTTTCTGTAATTCTTGAATTCATTGTTTTTTCTTTTTCATTTCTTTACTGTTTTTTTTTTTTTTTTAATTTCAGTTTCAACATTCCCTTTTACAATTAATGTAACCTCCATTAATTTTCATTCAATATTTTGACCCTGATCGATCCATTTTGGCATCATGTTGACAGATCCTTTTCTTTTCTTTTCTACAGAGCCACTGATCAAAATGCTTCGACGGGATGGTCCGGTTTTGCATCGTGTTGACACATCTTTTTGGGAATATGTTGAAAAGATGGATGGTGGTCGCAAGAGGTGTAATTTTTGTAGGCATTTATTTGCCAAAGGTACTTCCATTTCGAGGATCAAATTGCATTTAGCAGGAGTGACATGCCGTGGTGTTAAAATTTGTGGACAAGTGCCTCAAGATGTCCAAGACGCAGCCCTTGCAGCAATTGATGGCCCTCCAGAAAAGAAACTTAAAACTGTAGCAGGCTCAAGCAATAACGAGGTCACGAATGCAATTTCAGCTTCAGCACAACAACAGAACAATGAAATGATGATGGCACAACAACGAGAAGATCTTTGGCTCGAAGATTTGATGGCTAGCATCCCTATTGAAGACATGGAGCTTCTGGAGAGAGGTAGATTTCATGAGAGGCCATCATTTAATCAAGCTGATGAGCATCGAGGAGATCCATCCCAACCAACACATGATCAACTCTGTTCTCCATCAGTAAACAATGATGCCACCATGAATGTTGCACAAGACGTAGTTGGAGTTCAGGGCATGGAACAAGGTGGGGAGGAAGAGAGACTTTGTTCGCATTTAGACATGGACAATAGCATGGAAAACACTGGTGAAGGATCTGTTCAGCATGTTGACAGAATTGTCTCTCCTTGGAGACACGCGATTGATGAAAATTATAGTAGAAGAGGTGCAACAGAAAGATTAGTGCAGCCTGGCGTAGGTGGAAGCTCTTCTGGAGTCAATGTGAATCATACTGCCATTTCAACCAGTCCACAAGAAAAAAACAATGAAGTCTACAATTTGACAGGAGATGGAACAAGTATACAAGCACCAGATATGTATGAAAAAAGCTGGGTGGAGAAAATTAATTCGTTAATGGATGATGGTATACAGAATGCGATTGGAGTCGCGCAGCCTGGCGCAGGAGCTAGCTCTTCTGGAGTCCTTAAAGACAACCCAAGTGAGACTAGAGGAGCTCCTCTACCAACTGGCTCTACAAAGCTAGTGGGTCGAGCATTTGAAGAGAATAAAAATGTGATACGGTCTTGGTTGATGGACAATGAAGTCTCTATCATTGGCATTTACGGAATGGGGGGAGCTGGTAAAACCACAATGCTGAAACATGTCTATAACGAACTTCTACAAATTGCAGATATTTCTCATCATGTTTACTGGGTGACCGTATCTCAAGATTTCAGCATTCAAAAATTGCAGAAGAATATCGCAAAACGTATAAAGTTATCTCTTTCCAATGAAGAGGAGGAGTTGCACATAGCTGCGGAATTGTCACTGGAACTAATGAAGAAACAAAAATGGATTCTAATTTTAGATGATTTGTGGAACTCTTTTGAGCTACAAGAAGTGGGAATTCCTGTACCATTGAAAGGATGCAAGCTGATTATGACAACTCGATCAAAAGAGGTTTGTGGACGAATGGATTGCCGAAACAATATCATAGTGAATCCTCTTTCTGATGGAGATGCTTGGACTTTGTTCAGGGAGATCCTTGGACATGACACACATCTCTCTACAGAAGTGGAACAAATTGCAAAATCTATCACAAAGGAGTGTGATGGTTTGCCGCTAGGAATTAAAACAATGGCTGGAACCATGAAGGTGGTGGATGGCATACACGGGTGGAGTAATGCTTTAGAACGACTGAGACAATCAAGAGTTGGGCCAAATGGCATGGAAAGGGTATTTTCATCATTGAGATTTAGTTACACCCACCTAAGCCATGTAACTATGCAACAATGTTTCTTGTATTGTGCATTATTTCCAGAAGACTCTGCTATCAATAGACTGCAATTGATATGTTATTTGATTGATATGGGAGTGATAAAAGGGCTTACGAGTAGGAAGGCAGAATTTGATGAAGGCCATTCGATGCTTGATAAACTTGAAAAAGTCTGCCTATTGGAAAGAAAATGTGATGGTGGTGCTGTAATGATGCATGACTTGATTAGGGATATGGCCATCCAAATACTGGAAGAGAACTCTCAAGCCATTGTTAAAGCCGGTGCACAATTAAAAGAATTGCCGGATACAGAGGAGTGGACAGAGAAACTTACGACCGTTTCACTAATGAACAACCAAATTCAAGAGATTTGTTCCAGCCATTCAGTGAGGTGTCCAAATCTGTCAACCTTATTGCTATGTAATAATTATAGGTTGCGACTCATTGCGGGTTCATTTTTCGAGCAAATGCATGGGCTCAAGGTCCTCGATCTGTCTGGAACATCTATTGAATGTTTGCCTGATTCTGTCTCTGATTTGGTGGGTCTCACTTCATTGTTGCTTAAAGATTGTCCGAGGTTAAGCCGTGTACCAACATTGAAAAAGCTCAGGGCACTGAAAAGGTTAGATCTCTCTCGTGCTCCACTTGAAAACATTCCTCATGGCATGGAATGTCTATCCAGCCTGAGGTATCTAATAATGAGTGGATGTGGTGAAAACAAGTTTCCCGATGGGATATTACCTAAACTCTCTCACCTGCAAGTCTTGATACTAGAGGAACGGATTCGACGGGTGAGAGGAAATTACTGGGTGGAAAGATATGCTCCAGTAACAGTTGATGGAAAGGAAGTAGGATGCTTGAGGAAGTTGGAAAGTTTGGAATGCCATTTTGAAGATCACTCTAACTACGTGGAGTACCTCAAATCTCGGGATGGGACCCAATCACTAAGGAAATACAAAATTGTCGTAGGACAGTTGGATGAAGATGAACTTCGGGGATTTAAGTACAGTGGTAAGGGAAGTAAAATGGTTGTTTTGGGTAATTTGAATATCAATAGAGATGGAGATTTACAGGTCATCTCCTCAAATTACATTCAACAACTAATTTGTAGATGTATCGATATGAGAAGTTTAGGCGATGTTTTGTCATTAAAGTATGCAACTGAACTGGAGTATATCGAGATTTTGAATTGCAATAGCATGGAGAGCTTGGTTTCATCTTCTTGGTTATGCTCTGCTCCACTACCACAGCCATCTCCATCTTATAATGGTATATTTTCTGGTCTTAAAAGGTTTAATTGTTCTGGTTGTAAGGGTATGAAGAAGTTGTTCCCTCCTGTCTTGCTGCCAAGCCTTGTAAACCTGGAAAGGATTGATGTTGAACGATGTGAGAAAATGGAGGAGATAATAGGTGGAGCAAGATCGGATGAAGAAGGGGATATGGGTGAAGAAAGCAGCATCAGAAACACCGAATTCAAACTCCCAAAGTTGAGAGAACTGCACTTGGAAGATTTACCAGAACTAAAAAGCATTTGGAGTGCAAAACTGATTTGCGATTCTCTTCGAGTAATTGAAGTAAGGAATTGCAGTATCACGGAAATCTTGGTTCCATCTTCTTGGATTCGCCTTGCAAACCTAGAAGAGATTATTGTTGAAGGATGTGAGAAAATGGAGGAGATAATAGGTGGAGCAAGATCGGATGAAGAAGGGGACATGGGTGAAGAAAGCAGCATCAGAAACACCGAATTCAAACTCCCAAAGTTGAGAGAACTGCACTTGGAAGATTTACCAGAACTAAAAAGCATTTGTAGTGCAAAACTGATTTGCGATTCTCTCCAAAAAATTGAAGTAATGAATTGCAGTATCATGGAAATCTTGGTTCCATCTTCTTGGATTCGCCTTGCAAACCTAGAAGAGATTATTGTTGCAGGATGTGAGAAAATGGAGGAGATAATAGGTGGAGCAAGATCGGATGAAGAAGGGGACATGGGTGAAGAAAGCAGCATCAGAAACACCGATCTCAAACTCCCAGAGTTAAGATACCTGGCATTGATTGTTTTACCAGAACTAAAAAGCATTTGTAGTGCAAAACTGATTTGCGATTCTCTCCAAGTAATTGAAGTATGGAATTGTGAGAAGCTGAAGAGGATGAGAATTTGTCTTCCGTTACTTGAAAATGGGCAGCCATCTCCTCCCCCTTTTCTTAGAAGAATTGATGTATGTCCAGAAGAATGGTGGGAGTCAGTAGTGGAGTGGGAGCATCCTAACACTAAGGATGTCCTTCGTCCCTTTGTCCTTCGTCCCTTTGTAATGATTGGAGAAGATGAGTAAGCATCGTTCTTTCTGAATCTCTCAATTTGCTTTTAATTTAAGTCTAAGGAATTAGAATCAATTGTTGTGTGTATACCTAAGACAGGAAAATTCTCAATGTATCTACTGTACTTGGTGTGGAATTGAATGACTCTCTCATCTTTTAGTGGCTTCAAAGTTATGGCTTTGAATTACTAATTGGTGATCTTTCTATTTAATAAAGATTGGAAAGAAAGCATATTGCCTCTTCCCAATTCACTATCATCAAATATTGATCTCAAGTTTATGGCACTGCAAAATGTTTGTTTGCTTCTCATTCCTTTTTGCATCAAACATCCAGATTGGTTCAAATGAAATGTCCTTCATTTATATTGCCAGTTTATATATAATGAGCACAAATAATCTTTTTCAGTTATTTTTTTGTAATTAAAATTTAACATTATATATCCATCCTATCAAATTTCTCCACGATGAACATCTAAAAAACAATTATATTAATTTATCATTAAAGTAACCTAATAAAAGAATAGATCTATCCTGCAAGTCACCTTAAATCACCGACTAGTAATAAATTATTTTTTCAAAGTACATGGGAATCACTATTCACATGTAATCCACATTGTATTAATTTTTTTTTTTGCACTTTTTTTACTTTTTTTTCACCACAGTGTATTATTTTCCTTTTTTTTTTGTTTTTCCAACAGTAATTTTATTCTTCTTTTTCTTCTTTTTTTTTTGGTTTTTTTATTTCAAAATTATCTTTGTTAATTTTATATTTTTAATGTTGAGCTGGTTAAAAATTTTGCTTTGTAATTTTTTTCTTTTAAAATACTGTGAATTGCTATGGTGTTTTCCCACATGGTTTTTCTATTTTATTTTTTTATTTTTTAAAATTATATTTGTTGATTTTATTTTTTTAATATTGAGCTAATTGTGAATTTAGTTTTGTAATTTTTTTCTTTAAAACATTGTTAATTGCTACAATATTTCTCCACATGGTTTTTTTTGTTTTTTTTATGATTTTCTCCAAAATTATCCTTTTCGATTTTATTTTTTTAATATTAAGCTGGTTAATAATTACAGTTACAATATGTGAGGAAATAACTGTAGCTTTCCTCGTAAATTACTGTGGATTGCTACAATGTTTTTTCCCACATGGTTTTTTCCTGTTTTGTTATGTTTTTTTTTCTAAAATTATCTTTGTCAATTTTATTTTTTAAATATTAAGCTTGTTAAGAATTACAATTACAAGTACATACAAGTAAGGCTAAATCATGTGGGGAAAACACTTAACTTTCCTCACAAAACACATGTAACTTTCCTCACACTAACACAATATTTAACGTGGTTCGGCAAAACCGCCTACATCCACGGGAGAGAGTCCATATTATTTAGAGATAGAGAAAGGATACAATAAATACATGGAGTAGGATCACTCAACTCCCAGCTCACACACTCTGCTGCTTTCAATCTATTTTTTTATGATTTTCTCCAAAATTATCTTTTTCGATTTTATTTAAAATATTGAGCTGGTTAATAATTACAGCTACAATATATGAGAAAAACATTGTAGCTTTCCTCACAAATTACTATGGATTGTTATAATGTTTTTCCCCATGGTTTTTTTTTTCCTGTTTTGTTATGTTTTTTTTTTAATTGTCTTTGTCAATTTTATTTTTTAAATATTAAACTTGTTAAGAATTACAATTACAAGTAAATACAAGTAAGGCTAAATCATGTGGGGAAAACACTCTAACTTTCCTTACAAAACACTATGGATTGATATAGTTTTTCCTCACATAATTTTTTTCCAGTTTCTTTTGTATTTTCTTTTTTTTTTTTGTAATATTTTTTTCTAAAATTATCTTTATCAATTTTTTTAAAATATTAATCTAATTTCAATTAAACTTTATAATAAAATTTAATCATATTAGAAAAACACTATAACTTTCCCAATATTAAAGTAACCCAATAAAAAGATACATCTACTCAGTGGTATAAGTCACCTTAAATCACCCACCAGTAATAAATTTCTTTTTCAAACTACAGGGGAATTGCTATTCACATGTAATCCACATTGTATTACTTTTTTTGGTTTTTTCTTCTTCTTCTTCTTTTTGCACTTTTTCCTTTTTTTTTATATATTTTTTCACCAGTATATTACTTTTTTTTTTCCAACAGTAATTTCTTTTTTTTTTGTTTTTTTATTTCAAAATTATCTTTATTAATTTTATATTTTTAATATTAAACTGGTTAAAAATTTTGCTTTATAATTTTTTCCTTTTAAAATTTTGTGAATTGCTACGGTGTTTTCTCACATGGTTTTTCTATTTTATTTTTTTATTTTTCAAAAATATATTTGTTGATTTTATTTTTTAATATTGAGCTAATTGTGAATTTAGTTTTATAATTTTTTTCTTTAAAATATTATTGATTGCTAAAATGTTTCTCTATATGGTTTTTTTATGATTTTCTCCAAAATTAGCTTTTTCAATTTTGTTTTTTAATATTGAGCTGGTTAATAATTACAGTTACAATATGTGAGGAAATCACTATAACTTTTCTCGCAAATTACTGTGGATTGCTATAATGTTTTTTTCATGTTTTGTTATGTTTTTTTTTTCTAAAATTATCTTTGTCAATTTTATTTTTTAAGTATTAAGCTTGTTAAGAATTATAATTACAAGTACATACAAGTAAGGCTAAATCATGTGGGGAAAACACTGTAACTTTCCTCATAAAACACTATGGATTGATATAATTTTTCCTCGCATTGTTTTTTTCAGTTTCTTTTGTGTTTTTTTTTGTAATATTTTTTTTCTAAAATTATCTTTGTTGATTTTATTTTTTTAATATTGAGCTGGTTAGAATTTAACTTTATAATAAAACTTAATCATATGGGGAAAGCATTGTAGCTTTCCCCACAAAACATTGTGGATTGCTATAGTGTCTCTTCATATGGTTTTTTGCTTCTGATTTTTTTAAAATTATTTTTGTCAATTTTATTTTTTAATATTGAGCTGGTTGAGAATTACAATTATAAGTCATTATAAATAAGGCTAAATTATGTGGGGAAGCATTGTAGTTTTCATCACAAAACACTATGAATTGTTAAAGTGTTTCCAACAAGGGTTTTTTTCCTTTTTTTGTGTTTTTTTGTTATATTTTTTTTTGTCTCAGCCGATTTTATTTTTTTAATATTAAGCTGATAGAAAATTTAGCTTTGTAATTTGTTTTTCTTTAAAACACTGTGAATTGTTGCAGTGTTTCCCCACATGATTTCTTTTTTGTGATTTGTTCCAAAATTATCTTTGTCGATTTTTTTTTAATATTGAGTTGGTTAAGAATTATAATTACAATAAAACTAAATCCTATGGGGAAAGCGTTGTTATTTGTTTTTTTTCTAAAATTATCTTTGTCGATTTTTTTTTAATATTAGTTGATTACAAATTTAACTTTGTAATTTTTTTTAAAATACTGTGAATTGCTGTAGTGTTTTCCCACATGATTGTTTTTTATGTTTTTTTTCCAAAATTATCATTATCGATTTTTTTTTAAATATTGAGTTGGTTGAGAATTATAATTAAAATAAAACTAAATCATATGGGGAAAGCGTTGTTGTTTTCCTTATAAAAAACTGTAGATTGCTACAGTATTTCTCTAAATGGTTTTTTTGATGATTTTTTCTAAAATTATCTTTGTTGATTTTATTAGGAAAAACACTGTAGTTTTCCTCACAAAACATTGTCAATTGCTACAACGTTTTTTCTCATGATTTTTTTCCTTCCAAAATTATCTGTCAATTTTTTTTAATATTAAGTTTGTAGAAAATTTAGCTTTGTAATTTTTTTTATTAACAAAAAAGCTAAATCATATGGCGAAAGCACTGTATCTTTCCTCACAAAACACTGTGGATTGCTACAAGTCATTTTGTTTAGTCTCTAAGTTTTTTATCACCAACATAACTTTTCTTTTCCGTCATAAAATATTGACTCTATCATAGTTTTAGTTTTTATTACTTATCTAATGCTGATTTATAATTATAACACTATCAAGTATATTTGATTTATAAACCCGCGGCAGCCAGTGCATGCCATCTCAAATATAAAAGAGAAAATAAAGGAAAGATAGATAGTCCTGGGTTCTTATTACATCCTCCAGTTATAATCAGAAGAACAGAAGCAGGTTGCTCGAGGAAGTCGGAAACTTTGGAATGCCATTTTGAACAAGTCTCTGACTTCGCAGCGTTTCTCAAATCTCAAGCACCGGGCATGACAAAAATTTTGCCCGATTGTGAAACGAATGTGAATATAAGATAATGAATACAAATTTTCACACAAGTAAAGCACTCGGGTTTTAATCACTTCAGAATCAGCAGTGGAGATTTTCAGGTTTGTGCGATGTTTCATCATTGAAATATGCAACAGAACTGGATGTCATGATCAACAAACATTAAGGAATGTGATAGCATGGAGAGCTTGCTTTCATCTTCTTGGTCTTGTTGAGCTTCATCACCATTGCCATCTAGTGGTATGATTTCTGTTCTGAATCGCTTTGCTTGTTATGGATGAAACCTGGAAGAACTTAAAGTATACTGCTGTGACAAAATGGAGGATATAATAGCAACATGAGATGAAGAAGGGATTATGGGAGAAGAAAGCAGCTGCTGTTCCACCACAAAAGTTCATTCTCCCAAAGTTAAGGATTCTGAGATGGGGATATTTACCTGAACTTGCAAGCATTTGTAGTGCAAAACTGATTTGCGATTCTCTCCAACATACTAATTTTTCTTCAGTTGCTTGACAATGACTAGCCATCTCCTCCTTCTCTTGAAAAAATCTATGTAAAAACCAAAAAATAGAATGGTGGGAGTAAGTGGAAGCATCTTAATGCCAAGAATGTCCTTTTACCCTTTTCGTGGTTTTGGGACCCAACTATGTATCGCCACCTACGTCTTGGTGAGCATGTTTTCATTCCTTTCTCTGTATCTGCCCTTAACTTTGGATTAGTCACAACCACAGCCACTCACAATTGATCTGTATGATTTCAAAGTAGTTTGTAACCTTGCTAGTCCGAAGTAGTTTTGTTTCTGTTTTTCTATCATTCTTCTACCAACTCGTCCACTTAGTAAGTGTAATGTAACCTTATAAAGTCTTTGTTATTAATAGTGTTTTTCCTACTCTGTAATTGCTCTGCAACAATGTCCCTCATGTCAGCAGGAAGATTGTAACTCGTGGAATTTTTGGAAAATACCGTTGCCCGAGATTGAGTTGTAGTCTATTCCTTACAGAGAGATGGTTCCGCCGTAATAACAAGATGATAAGTGGATTGAAATGTGCACAAAAGTACAGATACGATCAAGATTCTTCCATTCGTTCCAATTTCTTTGCCAGAAGTGACGCTGTGTTAACGTATTGCATTTCGCAGTACTGGTGTATGATTTGTAAGCAATGCATCTTGTATTGGAAGTTAGAGGTACTCGAGAAAAGCCCCTTGTTAATGAAAGCTTGTGTAATTTTGATGGTGGTGTTTTTGAGTTGCAATCGGAAATGGCTCTTGCATTATCATCTGGAGAGAACGATGATGTCTGAAAATCAGACTTGTTACTTTCGAAAGAAGCAAACGATAGAAACTCACAGGTATCGGAGAATTTATTCTCAGGGTCATTCGTTTCATCCTCTGAGGCATCAACTCTTTCATTATCATCCTCAGTTTCGCTGACACTTGCTATGGATTCCATTGAACTAGGCAAGAAGATAATTTCAGAACTGCATCATAAAACCATTAATTTAAAATAATATTTTACATCAGATATTGAACAACCATAATGGTGAGAGGATCGTCATAAAAAAAATTAGTGACCATGTTAAAAGTATTAAAAAATAATATAAACTATATTTTTAACATCACTTAATAATTTAAGATTTTGAGTTCTTTAACAGAAAAAAAAGAAGATATTATTGATAGCATGAATAGTCTTTAACAAAGACATTATTACTGGAATAATAATATTAAGTAAAGACTAATATTATAATACATAATATTGAATCGATGATGTATGATTATCATGACTTATATTAGCTTTCTTACTTAATTATAATATGATTGAAGTAAGGTTTTAGCGTTGTTTTATGGGCTTTATATTAATATATTTAATAAACCATGAATAAAGATAATATTATTCGAGGAGTCAAGGGAGAGAATGTTAAATGTGACCCACTACGATGAGTTCTTAAATGGTTTAACAAATATTAATGTTAAAATCCAACTGGTTAATTTTAAGTAGTTTGTTATTTGATATATAATAAGTATATTCAGAAAATTGGTCTCTCTCTACCATAACTTTTTAATCAAAAGTAAAAACAGAAGGTTCAGTTGCGCCCAGTCAAAGTCTTCCTGGGGAAAAAAGCTCCCAGGCCTTGCAAAAAAGGTTCGTGGAAATTTATACCATTTGATTTTGAGAGTATCGGATTAGACCCGATCACGGTTAGACCGGCAAACCAAACCTCCCCAACAACCCGGTTGATAAAATAGGCCATAAACTTTATATAGTTCTCAAGAAAACTTTGAGATGCTCAGGCAAGAGCTATAAAGAAATTTCCTTCGCACGTTACCTTTTTATCTCTGGTAATTATTATTGCATTACTAATAATTTGCAAGAAGTCATATTCTGTCTCTGAAACAATATTGGCTCTACTAATCTTCAGGCGTCAGTCCAATCTACTCACCTTGTAATATTTATATTTTAGTTTTTTAATTTATTATTCTTTATAATATTTATATTATCAGATTTTAAAGGGTTGATTCCAGTGATATGATACAAATATTACAAATTATCCTCTCTCTTTTTTTTTTAACACCCATGTGAAAATCAAAAGCCGACAAGACCCATCAATTCTCTAAAAACCAGTCAATTACGGACCACCAAAAGTTCAATTCTCTGCCACTTGTTCAACATGGAAATAACTTGCACATCTGCATACAGTCCAGATATTCACACATTAGAAAATCGCCAAAGCCTCGTGCCGACCTTTCGTTTCTTCCATGTCCATTTGTTGTGCCCTTACGTAAGATCCATGTTCCTCAGGCAAAATACGCATACTATCCCCATATTCCTCCCAAATCTCCACAACTTTCCTTACAACGGCTATGTAATATCTCACAGCTAAAAGGGCAAAATGTTGAACTAGATAAACCATGGAAAGCGACCCAACCCAAGCTCTCTTTTTATTCCCAACGCATTTCGCTGTCGGACATTTTCCAATCTGTGTCCTCCCTTGTCTTTTCACATTAGCCCCTCTCAGTTTCAAGCTCAGATTTCTCTCCCCCAGAGTTTCTTTTCTTTTCTTCTTCTCTTTTCCTGCTCTTGTTTTTTATTATTTAATCCTTTCTGTCTTTAAAATGGCAATAGAGATTTAACAAAGTCTCAGCTTCTTGAATGATTGTTAGCTAGAATATTGTAATTGTTATATTTTCAAGGCGTTGAAGAGTTTCTTCCTCTTTGTAAGGTAAGTTCTTGAAGGTTGAAATTGGTTTTTGATCAAGTTTCCATTTTTGGGTTTTGTTTCCTGCTTCCGCATATCTGATACGGTAGGTTAACATAACAGTCAGTTATAAGATACCATATATGTGTATTTAGATGTCTTTATGGTTTAAAGGGCTAAAAGGGTGCTAGTTGCTGTTGTCTTGGAAAGCAAAGGCTGGTGCTTTCGATAGTTTCCATTAGTTTTATCGTGGGATCACCGGAAGTCTTTGAACTTGTTCTGTGTTTGTTTCAAGCTTGTCTCTCTTTCGTCCTTCAATTTATTTTTGTTGATTTCCTTGCTCTTCTTTTTTCTTGTTTAAAATCATTGGTTTTGGCCTTTGATGCACCTCTCTCTCTCTGTTTTTTCTTTCTTTGAGCTCTGTTTATCATTCTCTTGAGCTCAAAAGTATTCCTATTGTCTGAACTCTTATTTTATTACAAGCTTGAGGCTTAAAGCAATTATATTATAGTCCTTGTAGTTTGTAAACATTAATTAATTAATCCTTATAGTATAACAAATAGCTAATTAGTCCTTATCATTTAAGAGATTATAAAGCAATGGTGACCATCTTCAATTTGATATCATTATTTTTTTCTCAAACTCTCACTTCCTTCATTTTTTTTCTTTTTCCAATTTCTCAAGAAATACATCAAGAAAACATATAGAATTGATGAAAGATTTAGATGGAGAAATGATTGTTCAATTCATGCGATGATAATTCTTTATAAAAATTAAAAATATTTTATTATATATATTTATAGTAATAACAAAAAACTAGTAATGCAAGAGCACCTTCCTAGTCTGGGCCAGGTCAGCTGTTAGTGACAGACTATTAAAAACCAAGTTGGAACACAGCTTGCAGCTTCCCTTTGCTAAAGTTGTAAAGTTGCTTGCGAAGCGCAATGACTCTTATAGGCTAAAGCCACCTGCTATTGAATTGTTTTCATGTGATAAAATTAAAAATATATTTAAAAAATAAAAAATATTATTTTAATATATTTTTAAATAAAAAATACTTTAAAAAAAATATAGTTGACTATTCAATCTCCCCTCATACATTTTCAGAATAAGCTTTTTCAATGGGGGTGGGTCCACACGTTAACTCAGTCAAGTTCAATAATTGGCTTCTCCTTCTTTTGTTGAAGTTTTTAGTTATATGCAGCACTGATCAAAATAAAAAAATTAAATTAAATTAAAAGGAACTATCAGTAAAGTTGTTCCTTCCTTCCTTCCTTCCTAGCAACTTCTTTCTTGTCAAACAACACAACTATTTTCCTTTCCACATCTCATCACAATGAACTAGCTTAACCTATACTCTTCTCTGATCTGTGCTTCTTCTTCTTCTTCTGAATACTGCCACAGCAAACCAGCACTTGAAGAACATCGATCATTAGCTGAATCCAGGTATATTATTTTTTGTTCTTCACATGTTATTATTGTTTCGATCTTTTAAGTAAAAAACAAGTTGTAGAAATTTTATTGAGAAACTTTGGAGTTAGGATCATATTCTATAGTTCCCAGAACTAATTAAATTTGTCTTTCTCTGTTTCTGTAATTCTTGAATTCATTGTTTTTTCTTTTTCATTTCTTAACTATTTTTTTATTTATTTATTTCAGTTTCAACATTCCCTTTTACACTTCATGTAACTTCCATTAATTTTCATTCAATATTTTGAACCTGATCTATCCATTTTGGCATCATGTTGACAAATCTTTTTTCTTTTTTCTTTTCTACAGAGCCACTTATCAAAATGCTTCGACAGAATGATCCAGTTTTGCATCATGTTGACAGATCTTTTTGGGAATATGTTGAAAAGATGGATGATGGTCGCATGAGGTGTAAGTTTTGTGGGCATTGTTTTTCCAAAGGTACTTCCATTTCGAGGATCAAATTGCATTTAGCAGGAGTGACAGGCCGTGGTGTTAAAACTTGTGGACAAGTGCCTCAAGATGTCCAACACGCAGCCCTTGCAGCAATTGATGGCCCTCCAGAAAAGAAACTTAAAACTGTAGCAGGCTCAAGCAATAACGATGTCACTAATGAAATTTCAGCTTCAGCACAACAACAGAACAATGAAATGATGATGGCACAACAACGAGGAGATCTTTGGCTCGAAGATTGGATGGCTAGCATCACTGTTGGAGACATGGAGCTTCTGGAGAGAGGTAGATTTCATGAGAGGCCATCATTTAATCAAGCTGATGAGGTGGATGTGGAGAGCAATACTGGAAGATTTGTGCAGCCTGGTGCAAGAGCTAGCTCTTCTGGAGTCCTAAATTACAACACAAGTGAGACTAGAGGAGATCCACTATCTTGTGCAGTTTCAGCTTCTGCTCAAGAACATAACAATAAAGTGATAGATGTAGAAATGTCACAAGGAGAACCTTTTTTCACTGGGGAAATTGCATGTGATTTGTTTAGAGGAGGGATTGAACTTGTGCATAATGCACCAGAGACTAGACCAATAACTGAGCAAGGTAGTCCAGAGACTGAGCTTCCATGGGGTCGTAGCTCCCCTGAAGAGCTTCTGCATGATGCATTTGAGACCATACCGAGAACAGAACAAGTACCGCTTCTGGAGAGAGGTAGCTCTCATGAGAGGCCATCAATTAATAAAGTCGATGAGCCTCGAGGAGATTCATCCCAACCAGCAGATCTATTGTGTCTTGGCCATGCAAGATATGATGATCAACTCTGTTCTCCAGCAGTAAACAATGATGCCATTATGAATGATGTGCAGAACATGGATAGAATGAGGAAAGAACCAGTGGAGAAGGAGGAGGAGGATATGGAGAACAATAGTGGAAGATCAGTGCAGCCTGGTGCAGGAGCTAGCTCTTCTGTAGGGCTTAAACACAACACAAGTGAGACTAGAGGAGCTCCTTTACCTACCGGCTCTACAAACCTAGTGGGTCGAGCATTTGAAGAGAATAGGAAAGTGATATCTTCTTGGTTGATGGACAATGAAGTCTCAATCATTGGTATTTACGGGATGGGGGGAGCTGGTAAAACCACAATGCTGAAACATGTCTATAACGAGCTTCAACGAATTGCAGATATTTCTCATCATGTTTATTGGGTGACCGTGTCTCGAGATTTCAGCATTCATACATTACAGAAGAAGATCGCAAAATGTATAAATTTATCTCTTTCCACTGAAGAGGAGGAGCTGCAGATAGCTGCGAAATTGTCACTGGAACTAAAGAAGAAACAAAGATGGATTCTAATTTTAGATGATTTGTGGAACTCATTTGAGCTATACAAAGTGGGAATTCCTGTCTCATTAAAAGGATGCAAGTTGATTATAACAACTCGATCAGAAAATGTTTGTCGACAGATGAATAGCAGAAACAATGTCAGAGTGAATCCTCTCTCTGATGAAGAAGCTTGGACTTTGTTCATGGAGATACTTGGACATGACACACGACTTTCTCCAGAAGTGGAACAAATTGCAAAATCTATCACAAGGGAGTGTGCTGGTTTGCCGCTGGGAATTAAAACAATTGCTGGAACCATGAAGGGGGTAGATGACATCCACGAATGGAGCGATGCTTTAGAGGACCTCAGACAATCAAGAGTTATGCAAGATAAAATGGAAGAGGAGGTATTTAAGATATTGAGATTTAGTTACACCCACCTAAGTGATAGAGCTCTGCAACGATGTTTCTTGTTCTGTGGATTATTTCCTGAAGACTTTATGATCCCTAGAGAGAATCTGATAGATCATTTGATTGATGGGGGAGTGGTAAAAGGTCAAAAGAGTAGGGAGGCAGAAATTAACAAAGGCCACACAATGCTTAATAGACTTGAAAATGTCTGCTTATTAGAAAGATTGTATGGTAGTAATTTTATCAAGATGCATGACTTGATTAGGGACATGGCTATCCAAAAACTGAAAGAGAACTCTCAAGCCATTGTTGAAGCTGGTGAACAATTAGAAGAATTGCCGGATGCAGAGGAGTGGACTGAGAAACTTACGACCGTTTCACTAATGCACAACCGAATTGAAGAGATTTGTTCCAGCCATTCAGTGAGGTGTCCAAATCTGTCAACCTTATTGCTATGTAATAATCGTAGGTTGCGATTCATTGCGGGTTCATTTTTCGAGCAAATGCATGGGCTCAAGGTCCTCGATCTGTCTGACACAGCTATTGAATGTTTGCCTGATTCTGTCTCTGATTTGGTGGGTCTCACTTCATTGTTGCTCAACAATTGTAAGGGGTTAAGCCGTGTACCATCATTGAAAAAGCTCAGGGCACTGAAGAGGTTAGATCTCTCTCATGCTCCACTTGAAAAGATTCCTCATGGCATGAAATGTCTATCCAACCTGAGGTATCTAAGAATGAATGGATGTGGTGAAAACAAGTTTCCCTGTGGGATATTACCTAAACTCTCTCGCCTGCAAGTCTTTATACTAGAGGAAAGGGATCTTAATGCTGGTAGAATGGGTAAGGAAATATATGCTCCAGTACCAATTGAAGGAAAGGAAGTAGGATGCTTGAGGAAGTTGGAAAGTTTGGAATGCCATTTTGAAGATCACTCTAACTACGTGGAGTACCTCAAATCTCGGGATGAGACCCAATCACTAAGAACATGCAAAATTGTTGTAGGACAGTTCAGGGAAGATGAACTTCGGGAATTCAAGTACAGTGGTCAGGGAAGTAAAATGGTTGTTTTGGGTAATTTGAATATCAATAGAGATGGAGATTTACAGTTTACCTCCTCAAATGACATTCAGCGACTAATTTGTAAATGTATCGATGCGAGAAGTTTAGGTGATGTTTTGCCATTAATCAATGCAACTGAACTGGAGTTTATCAGGATTAGTAGTTGCAATAACATGGAGAGCTTGGTTCCATCTTCTTGGTTTTGCTCTGCTGCACTACCATCTCCATCTTATAACGGTATATTTTCTGGTCTTAAGAAGTTCAGTTGTTATGGATGTAGAAGTATGAAGAAGTTGTTCCCTCTTGTCTTACTGCCAAACCTCGTAAACCTGGAAGAGATTACAGTTGAGCATTGTGAGAAAATGGAGGAGATAATAGGTGGAACAAGATCACATGAAGAAGGGGTCATGGGTGAAGAAAACAACATCAACGCTGGACTCAAACTGCCAAAGTTAAGAGTTCTGACATTGCATAAATTACCAGAACTCAAAAGCATTTGTAGTGCAAAACTGATTTGCGATTCTCTCGAAGTAATTCAAGTAAGCGATTGCAATAGCATGAAGAGCTTGGTTCCATCTTCTTGGTTTTGCTCTGCTGCACTACCATCTCCATCTTATAATGGTATGTTTGCTAGTCTTAAAGAGTTTTATTGTTGTAAATGTATGAAGGTGTTCCCTCTTGTCTTGCTTCCAAACCTTATAAACCTAGAAGTGATTGAATTTGAATGGTGATAACAGGTGGAACAAGATCAGATGAAAAGGAGGTTATGGGTGAAGAAAGCAGCACCAACACTGGTTTGAACCTCCCAAAGTTAATATATCTGGAATTGAGGGGATTACCAGAACTCAGAAGTATTTGTTGTGCAAAATTGATTTGCAATTCTCTCCAATTCATTTTTATAACAAAATGTGAGAAGCTAAAGAGGATGGGAATTTGTTTTCCGTTGCTTGAAAATAGCCAGTCATCTCCTCCCCCTTCTCTTAAATACATCGTGGTATATCCAAAAGAATGGTGGGAGTCAGTAGTGGAGTGGGAGCATCCTAACGCGAAGGATGTTCTTCGTCCCTTTGTAAGGTTTCAGGTACGATATGAGTCTGCCTTTAATATAATATAATAAAATATCGAATAAAGTTTAGGTGCTTACTGGTTCTATACTCTGATTATATAAATATAAATATAATAAAATATCGAATATGGTTATGCAGAATCGTCGAATTTGGGATCATGTTGAGAAGCTGGATGATGGTCCTTTAAAGTGTACATTTTGTGGCCGTAGATTTGCTTCTGGTACTTCCCGTACGAGGATCAAATGGCATTTGTCAGGACTCAAAGGGCATGGTGTTGGAATATGTGACAAAGTTCCTGAAGAAGTTCGAGGTGCAGCCCAATTCATGTTAGCACACTCAATTCCCCCATTATAATCTACAATAAATTGTGTGTTTGTATACATTAAGTAACTTGTGAGCTTTAGGCTTTTTTTGTAATTTTGTTAATTGTGTCATGGTGTCCTTTAGGCTCAAAATTTTAGTAGAGTTTTCTATGTATTTTTACAATATTTCAAGCTATCATAATTCAAAATAAATATAATCCAATCTAAATTCTAACAATTCAATGCAGAACATTTGTTAATACCTTTACCCGTGGATTCATATTTATATAATTATATATATAGAATTGCATTCATTAGACAATTACCACCAAGTCCCTCTTTTTGGTTGTGACGTTATATATATAGAACTCATTCCCAAGATGAATAAAATTTCAAAGTTTGATAATGAGCTAAAAAATAATACATTATCTTTTCCTTGCATTACTTGTAATTAACTACTTATTTTAATTTATTTCTTTAATTAGCCATGCATTAATTTCTGTAATAAAAAAATCCTTATTTTCAATCAAATTAATTCCATCAGTACTAATAACTTGATAAGGCTAATCAAATTATAAAAGTATTTATATTAACATAACCTTGTTAATATTTCTAGCTTTCATTATCTCGGAAGAAAACATGTTACTTAGTAATGCTGATGTTATCATAATCTTGTTGATATTATTAGTCTTTAAAATCCAAATCTTTGTTTAATGCTGATATTAACATAATCTCGTTGATATTATTACTCATTTATTTTGATAATGCCGATATAATACAACCGTACTAATATTATTAGCTTTTATAACTTGATAAGGCTAATCAAATTGTAAAAGTATTTATATCAATATAACCTTCTTCGTATTCCTAGCTTCCATTATCTCGGAAGGAAACATTTCACTTAGTAATGCTGATATTAATATAATCTCGTTGATATTATTAGCCTTCATTTAATGTCGATATCAACATCTTCCTGTTGATAACATTAGCCTTCCATAATCTGGTAGGCTAATCCTGTTGATATTACCTTTGGAAGATTGTGGTAGGACAGTTCAGGGAAGATGAACTTTGGGAATTCAAGTACAGTGGTCCGTGGGAAGTAAAATGGTTGTTTTGGATAATTTGAATATCAACAGAGATGGAGATTTACAGGTCATCTCCTCAAATGGAGATTACAGTTAGAGAATGTGAGAAAATGAAGGAGATAAATGGAGATTACTGTTTACACTAATTTTATTATTTTTTCTAGATACTTTCTTGAATTATTGTTTATTTTTGAATTCTTTGTTAATTTTCTGTGTTAGGATTCTAATTTTGTTTCATTGTCTAGGATTCTAATTTTCTGTGTTAGGATTCTAATTATTGTCTAGGTTGATTTTCTCACAGTTAGAGAATGTGAGAAAATGAAGGAGATAAAAAAACACGTAAACCTTTTTTAAATTCCGCCTGCCTCAAACATCCAGATTGGTTCAAATGAAATGTTCTTTATTTATATTGTCAGTTTATATTGAGCACAAATAATTTTTTTTTGTAACTAAAATTTAACATTATATATCCATCCTATCAAATTTCTCCACGATGAACATCTAAAAAAACATTATATTGATTTATAATTAAAGTAACCTAATAAAAGAATAGATGTATTATGTAAGTCACCTTAAATCATTAACTAGTAATAAATTATTTTTTCAAAGTAGAATACAAATATAAAGGGGAAAATAAAGGAAAGATATTCCTGTATTCCTAGTACATGCTCCAGTTATAATTAAAGGAACAGAAGAAGCTTGCCTGAGGAGGTCAGAAACTTTAGAATGCCATTTTTAACAAGTCTCTGACTTCGCAGCGTTTCTCAAATCTCAAGCACTGGGCATGTACAAAATTTGTGTTCGATTGTGGAACGAATATGAATACAAATTTTCACACAAGTAAAACACTCAGGTTTGAATGACTTCAGAATCAGCAGTGGAGATTTTCAGGTTTATGCTATGTTTCATCATTGAAGCATGCAACAGAACTGGTTCGTCATGATCAAAATTAAGGACTGCGATAGCATGGAGAGCTTGATTTTCAGGTTTATGCGATGTTTCATCTTCTTGGTCTTGTTGAGCTTCATCACCATTGCCATCTAGTGGTATGATTTCTGGTCTGAATCGCTTCGCTGCCAAATGTCATAAACCTGGAAGAAATTAAAGCATACTGCTGTGACAAAATGGAGGATATAATAGCAACATGAGATGAAGAAGTAGCTGCTGTTCCATCACAAAAGTTCAGTCTCCCAAAGTTAAAGATTCTGAGACCGGGATATTTACCAGAACTTGAAATCATTCGCAGTGCGATTCTCTCCAACAAATTAAAGCATCTACCCATCTCCTCCTCCTCTTGAAAAAATCTAAATAAAACCAAAAGAATGGTGGGAGTCAGGGTAAGAGTGGAAGAATCTGAATGCTAAGGATATCCTTTGACACTTTGTGTGGTTTTGGGACCCCACTATCTTGCGCTACCTGCATCTTCGTGAGCATGTTTTAATTCTGTTTTTCTGTATCTGCCCTTAACTTTGGATTAGTCTCAACCACAACAACAATCACTCATAATTGATCTGTATGATTTCAAAGTAGTTTGTAACCTTGGTAGTCCGAAAGTAGTTTTGTTTCTGTTTTTCTTGAATTTATCTTCTTTCAGACCTATGTTCATTTGCAAAGTCACATCGCATTTTAGAAACAAGTTTATTTGCAAAATGACGTTAATGGCATTATTAAACATGACATAACAAAGTTCATTAATTTCAGCTTTTTTGATTTGGACATTGCCCTGTTTTAATTCAACTTGAGACACTAAGTCGACCAATCTATGCAGACAAACCCTCCACCCTCTAAGTCAGAAAAATCACAAGATCCCATCACTAAAAACTCCCGCAACGACCCATTTCCTCACCCTAAAATTTCAGAAAATGATTTTTGCTCATTTGAGCATTTGTTCCCATTCAAAGTATGTGAAATGAAAAAAAAATTCACCCTACCAGCATATGCATTCAATTCTATCTCCAACAACATTTTTCACTTCTCCAAATAAAAATAACACAAAATGCATCCATTTTTAGCCTGCATCCAACCTTCATCCTCACCACCTCTAAAATCAACAAACTCTCGTCCAATCCACTTAAAACAAACTCCATTTCCCTAGCAGCTCAAATACCATCACCAGCATGAGCATACAGTTCTTCTATCATTCTATACTCAACATCATTTTTAACTCCCCCGGAAAAAGAATTCGTGAAGTGAATCCAGTTTTAGCCAGCATTCAACCTTCATCCTCCCACCTCCAAAATCACCCAACTCTCATCCAACAACAAACTCCATTACCCTAGCAGCTCAAATACAACCAACAGCATGAGCATGCAATTCATCTATCATTCTATATCTGACATCATTTTTCACTCCCCCGAAAAAACAATTCAAGAAAAGCATCCATTTTTATCCTACATCAACTAAGAACATCCAATTATCAATCCAATCTACTAACAAAGAGAACAAAAAGGCATTTCCACTAAAATAAACAAAAAAAAAAACCTTACTTGTTGACGAATATGCAATGGCACAATTTCTTTAGAGCCAGAAAACTTCGCCGGCGTAACTTTACACGAATCCGCAGCGTAAATATCATTAGCCTAAACACAAAACCCCCAAATCTCAAAACAGAAACAGCTAAAGCCTCAAAATCCTAAACCAAACACACAAAAACAGATACATTACCTTACTTGTTGACGAATATGCAATGGCACAATTTCTTTAGAGCCAGAAACTTCGCCGGCGTAACTTTACACGAATCCGCAGCGTAAATATCATTAGCCTAAACACAAAACCCCCAAATCTCAAAACAGAAACAGCTAAAGCCTCAAAATCCTAAACCAAACACACAAAAACAGATACATTACCTTACTTGTTGACGAATATGCAATGGCACAATTTCTTTAGAGCCAGAAACTTCGCCGGCGTAACTTTACACGAATCCGCAGCGTAAATATCATTAGCCTAAACACAAAACCCCCAAATCTCAAAACAGAAACAGCTAAAGCCTCAAAATCCTAAACCAAACACACAAAAACAGATACATTACCTTACTATATTGAACAAAGCACTTGAACAAAGCAGTGCAAAGCAAAGCTAGAACATGAGTCGAAACGAGTCCACCAAGAACAATTAAAGCATCAACAATGTCAATGCTCGGCACAATCGTGAACATCCAAATCGCATACAAAATTGCAAATGGAAAAATATCTAATCCCATGGCCATTTCTTCTTCTTTATCAAATCCACTCTCTCCACTGCTTTCCCTCCTACATTAAACCGCAACACCATCGCTGTCCAGGATCGTATTAAACTCTAATCAGCCCAAAAAAACTCAAATTAGAACCCTAAAGCGTAAAGCTTTGGTGGTAATTGGGTTGAGAGAATGGTGCGTGCGAGGAGATCGGACCGGTTGCGACTCAGAATGTTGAGTTGTGACTCGGTCGGGTTAGTGGAGGAAACTCTATCAAGACAAGTATTGATCGCAGTAACGAATTTGAGACAACATAAATAAAGAACCCAAAGTTTGAGGTTCTTACAGTTATATTGTAGTCCTTATAGTTTGTAAACATTAATTAATTAATCCTTATAGTATAATAAATAACTAATTAGTCCTTATCATATAAAAACATTCTTAAATAATTCTTGCCCAATGACCAATGTTGACCATCTTCAATTTCATATTATTTTGTTTTCCCAAAATCTCATCAAAATTTAAAATTTCACTTCCTTTTATTTTTTATTTTTTCTAATTTTTCAAAAATTATATTAAAAAAATATGGAATTGATGAAAGAATTAAATTATTAACAATTTAAATTGAGACGAGATGATAATAATTCCTTGTAAAAATTTAAAATATATTTTTATATATTTATAATAATAGAAAAATAATTACAAATGCATAAACAAATAACTACAGTTAACTTCCTAATAAAATATTTATAAAATGGAAGTATAAATAATTTGTAAATAACTTAATATTATACAATGCTGTTTCTTTTTTACTATGTCAAGGGTCAATCCATGTTTTCGACATGGTTAAATTTTTTTATCTTTTGTTTTTATTCAACTTGGACCAATTTAGGTCCCAAGTTAATTGAATTCCAGGCATTAAGAGAAAAAAAGAGAAAGTTATTGGGAAAAAAAAAAAGAATTTTATTTACTTTATGTTCTCTTCCACTTGATCTCTATGAGCATACCATTGATTTCCTGATTTCTTAAACCCTGCTGATGATCTGTGCTTTCTTTTTTTGATTGAATGGACTCAGGATAGATGAGCTTGATAGCACCATTTAAAAACCTTACTCGACTTAGCCGATTGATCTATCATCTAGGTGACTCGGGGTTAGATCAAGTCTGGTTTTAACAAAAATAAAAAGAGAAATAACTCGGTATGATCCAGTAAAAAACATGGATTAATCATGACCCAATCAATCTAGAAAAACCGAGTCAAAACATCATAACTTTTTAAATTTATTGCGATTGAAAATGAAGATGAAAAATGTTTGTTGGAGATTAATTTCCGTTCTCTGTGCGCTTTTGTCGTAGTTCCTGTTGGTGATTTACTTGGCTTTTCATTGGTTGTTTGCTGCTATGGTTTCTGGTTCCTTTTCATTCTTGGCCTAATTGTGTATGATATTCCTGGAGTTGTTCACAAAGGTTGGCATTCAGTTTATTTGCTCTCTCGCTGTGAGGGCCCTGCCGGCTAAGATCAACATAAGGCTCGAAGTATATGATAAATTGATAAATATATGGTTGTTATCTCCTAATGCTTGTTCTGATCATACTACTGAATGATCTAAGAAATAGAAACAAAAGAATTACTGGCTTGCCTCTTTACTTTATTTGAAATATTGTGTGTGATCATGTAAATAAGTATGCTTAACATATAAACAGTGGAATTCCTCCAGAAGCTTGGAGGAGAAGGAGCAACGTTTTTATTCTAATAATTATATAAAGCAACATGTTTCTGTTAAAAGCTGCATCTCATGTTCCATACATACGCCATCGATCTATCCTTCAGACTGACTAATGTAAATGATTTTTATAGCTGGACAGCATCAGCTTCACTAAAAACTAGAGGTGGCCACTGGCCATCTCATACTGTCCATTTGCAAATTGATATTTTGATTAACTTATGGCATTAGGTTACACTGTTCATTTCATTAAAGCATAGGTGGAAGGAATTAGCTATATGGGCTGGAGGTAATAATCAAGATGTGAGGTTACTTAGGGCAGTCTGATATTCTCAATCAAGTTCAATAATTTTGGCTTCTCCTTCTTTTGTTGAAGTTCTTAATTATATGAAAAGCAACTTGCTATATCTTATAATATAATGTTTGGTAGGTAAACTTGTTGCTTCCTTCCTTCCTTCCTTCCTAGAAACTTCTTTCTAGTCAAACAATACAACCATTCTCCTTTCCACATCTCATCAGAACGAACTAGCTTAATCTATACTCTTCTCTGATCTGTGCTTTCTCTTCTTCTTCTTCTTCTGACAACTCCTTCAGCAAACCAGCACTTGAAGAACATCAATAGCTGAATCCAGGTATATTATTTTTTTATTATTTTTCTGCTCTTCACATGTAAATATTGTCTTATTCTTTTAAGTTAAAAACAAGTTGTAGAAATCTTATTGAGAAACTTTAGTGTTAAGATCATATATATTCTATAGTTCCCACAACTATAGAATATGTCTTTCTCAGTTTTTATAATCCAGGCCTTGCGGAGTTCATACTAGACTGACCCTAAACCTTGAATTCATTGTTTTTTCTTTTTAATTTCTCTACTGTTTTTAACTTGTTATTTCATTTTCAACCTTCCCTTTTGCAATTAATGTTCAATATTTTGACCCTGATCGATCCATTTTGGCATCATGTTGACAGATTTTTTTTTCTTTTTTCTTTTCTACAGAGCCACTTATCAAAATGCTTCGACAGAATGATCCAGTTTCGCGTCATGTTGACATATCTTTTTGGGAATATGTTGAAAAGATGGATGATGGTCGCATGAGGTGTAAGTTTTGTAGGCATTTATTTGCCAAAGGTACTTCCATTTCGAGGATCAAATTCCATTTAGCAGGAGTGACAGGCCGTGGTGTTAAAATTTGTGGACAAGTGCCTCAAGATGTCCAAGACGCAGCCCTTGCAGCAGTTGATGGCCCTCCAGAAAAGAAACTTAAAACTGTAGCAGGCTCAAGCAATAACGATGTCACTAATGAAATTTCAGCTTCAGCACAACAACAGAAAAATGAAATGATGATGGTGCGACAACGAGAAGATCTTTCCCTCGAAGATTGGATGGCTAGCATCACTGTTGAAGACATGGAGCTTCTGGAGAGAGGTAGCTTTCATGAGAGGCCATCATTTAATCAAGCTGATGAGTCTCGAGGTGATCCATCCCAACCAACAAATGATCAACTCTGTTCTCCATCAGTAAACAATGATGTCATCATGAATGTTGCACAAAACGTAGTTGGAGTGAGGACAGAACCAGTGGTTCTAGTGTTGGAACGAAGCAATGCAGAACTTGACAATTTTTCGGCGGATGCTGGAAGGACACAAGTGGGAGTTCAGGGCATGGAATTAGGTGGGGAGGAAGAGAGACTTTGTTCGCATTTAGACATGAAAAATAGCATGGAAAACACTGGTGAAGGATCTGTTTATCATGTTGACAGAATTGTCTCTCCTTGGAGACACACAATTGATGAAAATTATAATAGAAGAGAAGCAACAGAAAGATTAGTGCAGCCTGGCGTAGGCGCAAGCTCTTCGGGAGGCAATATGAATCATAATGCCATTTCAACCAGTACTCCACAAGAGCAAAACAATGAAGTCGACAATTTGACAGGAGATGGAACATGGATACAATCACCAGATATGTATGAAAAAAGCATGGAGGAGATGCGTACTTTCTTAATGAAGGATGATATAGAGAATGGGATTGGAGGAGAAGCGCAGCCTGGTGCAGGAGCTAGCTCTTCTGTAGGGCTTAAACACAACACAAGCGAGACTAGAGGAGCTCCTTTACCTACTCGCTCTACAAAGCTAGTGGGTCGAGCATTTGAAGAGAATAGGAAAATGATATGGTCTTGGTTGATGGACGATGAAGTCTCAACCATTGGTATCTACGGGATGGGAGGAGCTGGTAAAACCACTATGCTAAAACATATCTATAATGAGCTTCTAAGAATTGCAGATATTTCTCATCATGTTTACTGGGTGACCGTGTCTCGAGATTTCAACATTCATACATTGCAGAAGAAGATTGCAAAACGTATAAATTTATCTCTTTCCAATGAAGAGGAGGAGCTGCACATAGCTGCGGAATTGTCACTAGAACTAGAGAAGAAACAAGAATGGATTCTAATTTTAGATGATTTGTGGAACTCTTTTGAGCTACACGAAGTGGGGATTCCTGTCCCATTGAAAGGATGCAAGCTGATTATGACAACTCGATCACAAGAGGTTTGTGGACTGATGGATTGCCGAAATAATATCAGAGTGGGTCCTCTTTCTGATGAAGAAGCTTGGACTTTGTTCAATGAGATACTTGGACATGGCACACAACTTTCTCCAAAAGTGGAACATATTGCAAAAGATATCACAAGGGAGTGTGATGGTTTGCCGCTAGGAATTAAATCAATGGCTGGAGCCATGAAGGTGGTGGATGGCATACACGGGTGGAGTAATGCTTTAGAGCTCCTTAGACAATCAAGAGTTGGGCCAAATGGCATGGAAAGGGTATTTTCATCATTGAGATTTAGTTACACCCACCTAAGTGATGTAGCTCTGCAACAATGTTTCTTGTATTGTGCATTATTTCCAGAAGACTCTGCTATCAATAGACTGGAATTGATACGTTATTTGATTGATATGGGAGTGATAAAAGGGCTGACGAGTAGGAAGGCAGAATTTGATGAAGGCCATTCGATGCTTGATAAACTTGAAAAAGTCTGCCTATTGGAAAGAAAACGTGATGGTGGTGCTGTAATGATACATGACTTGGTTAGGGACATGGCCATCCAAATACTGGAAGAGAACTCTCAAGCCATTGTTAAAGCCGGTGCACAATTAAAAGAATTGCCGGATACAGAGGAGTGGACAGAGAAACTTACGACCGTTTCACTAATGGACAACCAAATTGAAGAGATTTGTTCCAGCCATTCAGTGAGGTGTCCAAATCTGTCGACCTTATTGCTATGTAGTAATCATAGGTTGCGATTCATTGCGGGTTCTTTTTTCGAGCAAATGCATGTGCTCAAGGTCCTCGATCTGACTAAAACAGCTATTGAATGTTTGCCTGATTCTGTCTCTGATTTGATGGGTCTCACTTCATTGTTGCTCAAAGATTGTTGGAGGTTAAGCCGTGTACCATCATTGAAAAAGCTCAGGGCACTGAAGAGATTAGATCTCTCTGGTACCTCAATTAAAAAGATTCCACATGGCATGAAATATCTATCCAACCTGAGGTATCTAAGAATGAATGGGTGTGGTGAAAAGAAGTTTCCCAGTGGGATATTACCTAAACTATCTCACTTGCAAGTCTTTATACTAGAGGAATGGATTCTAAGAATGAAGGGGTGTGTGGCAGGATATGCTCCAGTAACAGTTGAAGGAAAGGAAGTAGGATGCTTGAGGAAGTTGGAAAGTTTGGAATGCCATTTTGAGGATCACTCTAACTACGTGGAGTGCCTCAAATCTCGGGATGAGACCCAATCACTAAGAACATGCAAAATTGTTGTAGGACAGTTCAGGGAAGATGAACTTTGGGAATTCAAGTACAGGGGTCAGGGAAGTAAAATGGTTGTTTTGGTTAATTTGAATATCAATAGAGATAGAGATTTACAGGTCATCTCCTCAAATGACATTCAAGAACTAATTTGTAAACATGTCGATGCGAGAAGTTTAGGCGATGTTTTGCCATTAAAGTATGCAACTGAACTGGAGGCTATCGAGATTTGGAATTGCAATAGCATGGAGAGCTTGGTTTCATCTTCTTGGTTATGCTCTGCTCCATTACCACAGCCATCTCCATCTCATAATGGTATATTTTCTGGTCTTAAATGGTTATATTGTTCTGGTTGTAAGGGTATGAAGAAGCTGTTCCCTCCTGTCTTGCTGCCATACCTCGTAAACCTGAAAAGGATTAAAGTTGAACAATGTGAGAAAATGGAGGAGATAATAGGAACAAGAACAGATGAAGAAGGGGATATGGTTGAAGAAAGCAGCATCAGAAACACCGAATTCAAACTCCTAAAGTTAAGATTTCTGTTTTTGTCTCATTTATCAGAACTGAAAAGAATATGTTGTGCAAAACTGATTTGCGATTCTCTCCAACAAATTGAAGTAAGCAATTGCAATAGCATGGAATTCTTGATTCCATCGTCTTTGATTTGTCTCAGAAACCTGGAAGTGATTAGTGTTGGTAATTGTGAGAGAATGAAGGAGATAATAGGTGGAACAAGATCAGATGAAGAAGGGGTTATGGGTGAAGAAAGTAGCAGCAACAACCCAAAACAAAAACTGCCAAAGTTAAGAAAACTGGTATTGGAGGGATTACCAGAACTGAAAAGCATTTGCAGTGCAAAACTGATTTGCGATTCTCTCCAACAAATTGTAGTAAGGAATTGCAATAGCATGGAAATCTTGGTTCCATCTTCTTGGATTTGCCTCGTAAACCTTGAAGAGATTAGAGTTGTTGGATGTGAGAAAATGGAGGAGATAATAGGTGGAACAAGATCGGATGAAGAAGGGGTTATGGGTGAAGAAAGCAGCAGCAGCAGCACTGAACTGAAACTTCCAAAGTTAAGAGCTCTGGGATTGATTGATTTACCAGAACTGAAAAGCATTTGTAGTGCAAAACTGATTTGCGACTCTCTCGAATACATTCATATAAGAAAATGTGAGAAGCTGAAGAGGATGCCAATTTGTCTTTCGTTGCTTGAAAATGGCCATCCATCTCCTCCACCTTCTCTTAGAAGAATAGTTAAAGAACCAAAGGAATGGTGGGAGTCAGTAGCGGAGTGGGAGCATCCTAACGCCAAGGATGTTCTTCTTCCCCCTATAAAGATTCAGGTATGGTATGAGTCTGCCATTAATATAATATAATAAAATATCAAAAACGTTTTGGTGCTTACTGGTTTTATACTCTGCCCTTTGTAGGAGACTGGATTGCCTCATGATATTGAAACTGAATTACGGGTAAGCAATCCTAATCCACACGATGTCGTATTTTGTGAGTAACAATCATAGAATACCATCTTTTCTCTTATTGATTCTTGTCATGTCTTCATGTCAACTAACTGGATTAACATTGATGCAGTTCGCTATGTGGTATGCAAGAAGGTGAAGAGACTTTCAGTTCTACAAGCTGTTTTCCTATTACTTCTCTCATGTTGGATCTCGCGAAATTAAGTTCGAAATGTTCAGACTAATTTTCTTATTTTTATTCTTGAATATTGTATTAATTTCCTATGTTAGGATTATGATTTTGTTTCATTATCTAGATCGATTTTCCTAACCTATAAAAAGCATTATAAACTTTTTTTTTTAAAAAAAAAATCTTCGTCAAATTTGTCAGGACCTGAATCCCGGATCCATGACCGGTATATAGGCAAGGTTCCCCTTCAAGGTTCCATACTTATGTGAACCCAAACTTACATACAAACTTATCATTTAAACAACTCAATCAGAGTTCAACGCAGCACTAATAACAAAATAAACTTCATAATGTAATTTAATTGTCTTAATACAAGAGTTCATATAAATTCATAGTTTTGGAGCACTAACTAAACATAAAAGGAAGGTACAAATTACAACCAAAAAGCAAGTTCGGAAGGTTCAATAAAAATAACCCGCTAACAAGCTATAAGCCTGAAAAGATAAATAAAGAGAGGGTGAGTTCAACAACTTAGTAAGTAGATAACGTTCAATACACACACACACGAGGTAAAACAACAATGAGAAATATATATACAAGTATGGCTTTAGGTTCTTATAGGAAGGTTTCTCAAATAGGCCATAACAAGAAGATCATATGGTAAAGCTCGTCAGAAAATCAAAATGCAATGAGCATGATGCTCCGTACTGTGGGATGATCAATCCACATAGGTTGGTGACTCCCCTGATCAACTAGGGTTCAGATATGATGTGCACAAAGACTAACACTACCATGTTAGCATGGGTATTCTGACTGGCATACCATAGGTTCATAATCATAATCAAACAGACATATTCATATCTCAAGGCTCAACTCATGACATCAATCAAATGAGGAGCTATCAATTCAGAAGTCAATTCAAAATATATACTGGATCATATCAAGAATTCAGATCACTACAACATTTAACAGTTTTACTGACAAATTTTTTTTGTTGGCGTAAGACACATATTCCGTCGGTAATTAATTTACCAACGAAATCACCGATGGAAATACTCCGTCATTGAATCTTTCATCAGTAATTTTTTGTCTGTCGGTAAATCCATTGGTAATAAAAAAATATTATTACCGACGGAACAGACGCGTAAAAAAAAATTACCCGCTTCATTCCATCAGTATATCCCTCGGTAATAATATTTTTTTATTACCAACGGATTTACAGGATATACCGACGGAAATTCTATCGGTAATTCCGTCGGTAATTATTTAAAAACATTAAAAAAAATTCATTTTATAAAATAATTAAATCAACATAAGTCAACACTCTATAATATATACTCAAAATGCTTGGAAAAAAGAATAAGAAAATCAACTCAAATAAATTTGCAACAAATAAATAAAACGAAAAAATAAATTCAACTAAAAAAAATTCATATGAAAAAATGAAGTTGCAATTGCTAAAAATTTAAAAATCCTATAAATAAATCAACTAAAAATTGATCTCATATGAAAAAAAATCTCACAACAACATTTATACAATTATTAAAAACAAAAACAATTAAAAATAAAATAAAAAACAAATATAGTGAAAAAAATTATGAAAAAAGAAGAAAAAAGAAAAATCTTCCTTAATGTAGTTGCAAGTGAAGCTAAGGAGAGAAAACATATTTCGTAAAGCATATTAAATATAAAAAAACTAAGAGGATAAAAGAAGAAAGAAGAAGAAGACATACCCGAGCATGGAGGAGAAGAGAAGGAGATGAGGAGAGAAAAAAAGAGAAAGAAAGAAATATTGATGTTTTTAACATATAGTGAAGAAGAAGAAGAAGAAGAAGAAGAAGAAGAAGAAGTAGTAGAAGAAGAAGAAAAATAATAAGAAATGAGTATGTCTCTTGTGAAATAAGGGGATTTAGGCTTTTTATTTGGGCGTGTTAGCGACGGATTTACCGACGGATAATTAAATATGAATATTTTTTTAATTATTCTATCAGTAATATTTAATTTAAATTTTCAATTTCGTAAAAAGTTTTCAGAAACCGCCAACAATCACCGATGATTTTTCAATCCGTTGGTGATTCCGTCTGTAATATTTAAATAAAAATTTTGAATTAATTGAATTTTTTCAGAAAACCGCCAAATAACACCGACGAATTTTCAATCCATCAGTGATTTTGTCCGTAAAGAACAACAATTAACAGTGTAATTGAAAAGTGAACAGTTTTGGAGCTCTCTGGAAAATACCGACGGAATTTTCCGTCGGTTATTCCCTTTGTAATTGATGATGAACAGTGTTCACAGTTTACCAACAAATTTACCAACAGATTTTACCGATGGTCATTCCATCAGTAATTCCGTTGGTAAAAATGACACGTCATCATTGTTTTTTGCTTTGTTTTAATTTTTTTTCCCACCGTAATTCCCTCGGTATATACCAAGGGAATATTTCCATTGGTAAAATCCCTCGGAAATTTACCGACTGAAATATTCTCTCGGTATTTTTGTTTGTATTTATCGATTTTCTGGTAGTGGATTCAACAATTGATCATGCTTTATTATAACAAGGATAATAATCAACATATATATTATCAAGAAGCATAATCCAATTCATATTAACAAATCAAATATTTATAATATTTCTCATGCATATGAAAAATTATTCACTCACCTAACTCGAAAACAAACAGAACTTAAAGCTGATACCGAAGGAAATCCTACTGACGTCCCGCCAATAGAATATCAGGATTATTTGAATACAAAGGACAATTTAAGAATGACTCGGAATAACATATAACCTATTTAATACACTTATCTAAGGGTATATTCCATAACTCTATATGTTTTTAGACTAAACTAATTATTTTCCCAAAAATCTAAAATCTAACGGTTTTTTCGAAATCTAATCCATAATAAAACAAATAATAAAATTGGTAATAATTCAATAAATAACCCTCAATTACTTATCAAACCAATCTGCAAAAGCTAATATTACAGCTAGGGACCAATCTGGAATTTATCATATTTTTAGGGCCAAATTGTAATTTTCGTCTAATTGGAGGACCAAACTAAAAATATCATAAATTCATGACTATAGTGGAATTATGTCCACAATTCATCCTCATTTCTGTCCAGAATCTCTAATTATGCTCCAGGGACCATTCTGGAATTTTTGCAAATTTTTAGGGTGAAATTGTAATTTTTGTCAAATTGGAAGACCAAATTGAAATTGTTAAAAATTCATAACTATACTGGAATTCTGCCAATAATTCATATTTTATTCTGTTCAGAATCTGGGAATATGCTCCAAGGACCAATTTGTAATTTTCCAAAGTTTGGGGACTAAACTGTAATTTTCAAAAATTGAGGGACCAAACTGAAATTTTGTCATCTTCAACCTCAAACCCAGAATTTCAACAGAAACCTACTGTTCTTTCCAAATTTCTAACTCAAAATTCACCATTTACACAAATCATAACCCAAATTATCATCTTTACCTACAATCTCTCAAAATCAACTAAACAATCCATTACCCACAACAATCAACCCTATAACATTCAAATTAATTCATCAATAAACCCAAAACACAAATTTTCAAAACTCTAACATTCAATCAAAACAGAAATTTAAAGCTAAAAAAAACATATTATACACATTAAAGCATAAATCTTACTCTTTTTACTTATTTTTTTCAACTCCTTTCTATTTCCCTCTTTTCTCTTCTTCTTCTTCTTTCTCACGGTTTTCTCTCAAAAACACAGCTTTCTCTTTCTTTTCTTTTTCTCTTCCTATTTATATTTATCAACTCATTGTTCAATTACTACAATACCCCTAATACCCCTTATTCATTTATATTTACTCTTTAAGCCTCCAAGGGCTTTTTTGCCTTTTCCTATTTCTTTTAATTCAAAACATCACAAAATTGATATTTTATAAATAAAATAAAGTTTTAGGATTTGTTTTTTGTATTTTAACCCAATGTTAATTTATATTCTGTTTTTTTTTAGTTGCTGCTATGTCTTGTTTTACTTGCACATTGGTTCAAATGAAATATTCTTTATTTATATTGTGCGTTTATAATTAGCACAAATAAATTTTTTTTCATTTTTTTTTTGTCTATTTCACTATTTTTAAAGACTACTTAATTCCCATTATTTTTTTAAAGTCAATAGGTAAATAATTATATTTAAAATTTAACATTATATATCCATCCCATCAAATTTCTCCACGATGAACATCTAAAAAAACATTATATTGATTTATCATTAAAGTAACCTAATAAAAGATTAGATATATTCAGTAAGTCACCTTAATTAAATCACCAACTAGTAATAAATTATTTTTTCAAAGTAGAATATACAAATATAAAAGAGAAAATAAAGGAAATATAGATAGTCCTGGATGATTGTTATTACATCCTCGAGTTAGAATTATAGTAACAGAAGCAGCTTGACCGAGGAAGGCGGAAAATTCGGAATGCCATTTTGAACAAGTCTCTGACTTCGCAGCGTTTCTCTAATCTCAAGCACTGGGCATGTACAAAGTTTTTGCCCGATTGTGGAACGAATATGACTAAGATAATGAATACAAATTTTCACACAAGTAAAGCGCTTGGGTTTGAATGACTTCGAAAGAATCAGCAGTGGAGACTTTCAGGTTTATGCAAAGTTTCATCATTCAAGTATGCAACAGAAGTACTGGAGGTCATGATCAACATTAAGGACTGCGATAGCATGGAGAGCTTGCTTTCATCTTCTTGGTCTTGTTGAGCTTCATCACCATTCCCATCTAGTGGTATCTTTTCTGGTCTGAATCGCTTTGCTTGTTATGGATGAAACCTGGAAGAAATTAAAGTATACTGCTATGACAAAATGGAGGATACAATAGCAACATGAGATGAAGAAGGGATTATGGGAGAAGAAAGTAGCTGCTGTTCCATCACAAAACTGATTGCCTGAACTTGAAAGTATTTGTAGTGCAAAACTGATTTGCGATTCTCTCCAACATACTAATTTTTCTTTAGTTGCTTGACAATGACTAGCCATCTCCTCCTCCTCTTGAAAAAATCTATGTAAAAACCAAAAAATAGAATGGTGGGAGTCAGTGGAAGCATCCTAATGCCAAGGATGTTGTCACAGGGTAATTTTTTGCTCCGCGAATAAACCCGTGCGGCAGCCTAGTCCCAAACTAGACTCAGCCTTCCCTCACCAATTCCACTCGTGTTTGCCTAGTAACTAAGTGTTTCCCTCACCCGAGAGGTTTCCCCACTTTTCCAAGTTAGAAGACAAACGGAATACACAAGAAGAATAAGATAATCAAAGTGCACAACAAGCTTTATAGGAACTCTTTCCCAACCTTTATTAATCTCGTAAACAAAGGAAACTATACACAAATCCGTATGTGTGCTATGCACAAAGATTGCATGCTACACCAAGCTAATCTCTCTAATCTCGTGCTCTACATGCATACATAACCAAGAGCTGCAGCCACAATTTATAGACAAGCATTTACAAGGCACAACTTCCATTCCTACATTTTAGGAAGTAGTGGGACACTATCTCACCAATGTTCACCCATGAACATAGTGGCCCCATTATCTACCAAGTAGTGGGTAGTTTTCCCCCCATGATCTCCCATGATCTTAGTGGGTTGAGAGCACTTCCAGCCATGCCCCCATGTTCTCCAGCACATCTCCCATGATCCCATGATCTTGGATGCCCATAACAGCCAGTAACCCACGTTCTGCATGCCCACCTGGCAGCCCCATCTGCCAGCTCTTGTTGCGTCAGCTGTTGAGTCACTCGTATGCCTTGGACAGTCCTTCGTCCAAGTTTTAGATCATGCCAAGTCGAGCCCCTGACTTGCACAAGCTGTTGCGCGCTGCCGAATTCGCATCTGCGTGCAGGCTGCCAATTCCTGCGCTGTCGAATTCGCATCTGCGTGCAGGCTGCCAATGTCTTCGCTGCCGAATTCCTCGACAACCCCTGTTCTCGTCAGCCTAAGCCCCTGACGAGTTTTCTTGCCTGGCTTGGACATTCCATCGTCAAGCCCATGTTCGTCAACAATCTGCGCTGCCAATTTTCCTTTGACAAACCTACAGCCACATAAATCTGCGCTACCGATTTCTCCCACTGTTGGCATGGCTGCCAGCACCCTTAGGCACTATTTTGGAAAGCCTGCCGAAGTGTGCACCTCGTGCACGTTTAACACTGTTACAGATGTCTTTTTACCCTTTTTGTGGTTTTGGGACCCCACCATGTATCGCTACCTACGTCTTGGTGAGCATGTTTTCATTCCTTTCTCTGTATCTGCCCTTAACTTTGGATTAGTCACAACCACAACCGCAGAGAGAAATTTCCTCATGTATATTGGATGATGCCAATGGTATAATTACATACAATAACCAAAAAATATTCTAACTAACTTATCCCATACAATGACAATACTACCCTTTATATACAGCTCATTACAGAGGCAACAAATAACAAAGTAACAGAATTCAGGTAACCACATCATCTTTCTCTTCATTGACGTGGTGCGGTGATGATTCATCCTCTAATACCCCCTGCAAGATGGAGTATAAAAATTTACGACTCCCATCTTGGATAAGTGAAAATTGAGGACCGAAGATGATAAAGCCTTTGTCATGATGTCAACAAGTTGATTGGAGCTGGAGACATAACGAGTGCATATGTTGCCGGCCTGAATCTAGTCTCGAATTATATGATAGTCGAGATCAATGTGTTTAGTCCTCTCGTGGAAGACTGGATTTGCCGCAATATGGATACCAGCTTGGTTGTCATAGTGTAGCAAAACTGGGTGAGGATGTTGGACATGAAACGCGGACAGAATGTATTTCAGCCAGGTTAATTCAGCGCAGGTGACAGCCATTGAACGGTATTCAGCCTCTGCCGAGGACTTAGATACAACTTATTGTTTCTTGGATTTCCAAGAGATCGAGGAAGGTCCAAGGAAAATGCAGTAGCCACTAACAAAACATCTGGTATCAGGGCAGGAGGCCCAATCAGAATCCCAAGAAGCCTCAAGATGTAAAGAAGAAGAACTAGGGAATAAAAGTCCTTGACCTGCTGCACCCTTAAGGTATCGAAGGACTTTGTGGGCCGCATGTAAATAAACATCAGTAGGATTAGCCATGAATTGGCTCAAATTTTGGACACTATAGCAAATATCAGGCCGAGAGACTGTAAGGTATAAGAGTCTGCCAATAAGACGTCGATAAACACTTGGATCAGGTAATGGAGTGCCAGTTGCCTAAGTAAGGTTGAGGTTTTGCTGCATTGGAACCTTAGCAGGGGTGCTACCTAAGGTGCCAGAATCTGCAAGAATATCTAGTGTGTACTTCCTCTGGCAGAGATAAATGCCTCTTAATGATCTTGCAACCTCTATGCCGAGAAAGTAGCGTAATGTTCCAAGGTCCTTGATCTGAAAATGCCTGTGAAAAATAGACTTCAACTCATGCACAACAGCAATGTCACTGCTTACAACCAATATATATATCGTCGACATAAACAAGGATAACAACAAATGTTCCATTAATGTCACGGGTGAAAAGGCTATAATCAGCCTTGGATTGAGAGAAACAGGCAGCAAAAATAACATTAGAAAATTTGGAATACCATTGCCTTGAAGCTTGTTTGAGGCCATACAAGCTCTTAAGCAATTTACAGACTTGAGTGGGTGACCCTTTTGTGTAGCCAGGTGGTTTATTCATATAAATATCTTCATTGAAGTCCCCATGCAAGAACGCATTATTTACATCGAATTGATGTAAATGCCAACCTTTAACCGATGCAGTAGCTAAGAGACACTTCACGGTAACCAACTTAGCCACAGGAGAAAAAGTCTCTTGATAGTCCACTCCCTCAAGTTGGGTGAAACCTCGAGCTACTAGTCTTGCTTTGAGTCGTTCAACACTCCCATCAGAATTATACTTAATTTTATAAACTTATTTGCAATTAATGGGAACTTTGCCAGGAGGCAAATCTGTAAGTTGCCAAGTCTGATTCGCCTCCAAGGCTGCTAATTCAGTGTCCATGGCCTTACACCATCCAGGGTCTTTAAGAGCTTGCTTATATGTTTTTGGTTCAATATGAGTGGAAATAGTGGTTGAAAAGGCTTTATAAGTAGGAGAAAAATGCTGGTAAGTACTAGTATTATGGAGAGGTGAAGTTGTACCTGAAGGTGAACATAACAGCTTGTCCAATGTCGGGATATGAGGAGTTAGAGTAGTCTGATGGCAATGGTAATCCTGCAGGTACTCAGGAGCACGCATGGTTCTAGTTGTCCTGTGAAAAGATGAAACTGAAGAAGGAGGGGAATGTAAAGTAGCAGGAGATAATGGTGATGGAGAAATAGAAGTATGTGGTGGGGAAGATGTAAGAGGGGGAGAACTTGGAGCTAAAAAAATAAGAGATGGAGACTGGTTATCAGAAAGCGTAAGGGCAGGTGAGGGAGTAATAGAAGGGAGAGAAGGACTGGTGGAGTAGGAATAGAGATAGAATGGGGCAGTGAAGAATTTAAAGGATGTGTAATAGAGTTGGAAGGGGGAAGAAAAGGTGAAATCATAGAATGGAAGGGAAAAATAGATTCATGAAAATGAACATCTTGGTATAAAAAAATTTGATCAGTTTGTAGATCAAGTAATTTATATGCTTTAACTCCAAAAGGGTAGCCTAAAAACACACATGCTCTTCCTCTATGATCAAACTTTTTACACCCATGTGACAAGGTAGAGGCATATGCAAGGCAACCAAAAACTCTCAAGTGTTTGTATTGGGGAGGGGTTTGGAAGAGAGATTCATATGGTGTTTTGTTATGAAGAAGAGGGGTAGGGGTATGGTTAATAAGGTAGGCTGCTGTGAGAACACAGTTAGTTCAATATTGGGGTAGAAGGTGGGATTGAAACATTAAGGCTCAGACAATATTCATTATGTGTTGATGCTTTCTCTTGACTTTTCTATTTTGTTGGGGTGTTTCTACACAACTCCTTTGGTGGATAATGCCTTTAGCTTGAAAAAAATCTATCATGTGGAACTCGACTCCATTGTCACTTCTAATGGTTTTGATTTTGGTTTGAAATTGGGTTTCAATTAAACTGTAAAAGGCCATAAAGCAAGACCTGGTATCAGTTTATTTTTAAGCATATAAACCCATGTTGTCCGAGAGTGGTCATCAACAAGTGTAAGAAAGAAACGTGATCCATCTACTGCAATAACAGAGTTGGGACCCCATATATCACACTCGACAAGATCAAAATTTTTTAAAACAGAATGTGCAGAAGTTGAAAAAGATCCATCTGTGTAATGTTACCTTATAAAGTCTTTGTTATAAATAGTGTTTTTCCTACTCTGTAATTGTTCTGCAACAATGTTCCTCATGTCAGCAGGAAGATTGTAACTCGTGGAATTTTTGGAAAATACCGTTGCCCGAGATTGAGTTGTAGTCTATGCCTTACAGAGAGATGGTTCCGCCGTACTAACAAGATGATAAGTGGATTGAAATGCCCACAAAAGTACAGATACGATCAAGATTCTTCCGTTCGTTCCAATTTCTTTGCCAGAAGTGATGTTGTGTTAACGTATTGCATTTCGCAGTACTGGTGTATGATTTGTAAGCAATGCATCTTGCATTGGAAGTTAGAGGTACTCGAAAAAAGTCCCTTGTTAATAAAATGTTGTGTAATTTGATGGTGGTGTTTTTGCGCTGCAATGGGAAATGGCTCTTGCATTATTTGTTCTTTTTTGTGCTCTGCTCCAATGGAACGTAGAGAACAATGTTGTTTGACCTGATAAAGAGCGTGAAACTTCTGACATAAAACAAAAAAGCATAAGAAAATCCTAAATAAAATAATCTGACAAGAAAAATGAAAGAAAAAGTAAAACTAGAATCGGATACGTCTGCGGCAGAAGTGAGGTAGTATCAAATTTTGCATCCAAACAGTCTTTTGTATCATAATATTTTGATTTTTTAAGTAAGGACTTTTGTTTAAATCACTCAATGCAAAGTGTAAAATGGCATTGTTTCTGAGAGAAAAAACAGAATTGAATGGAAATATCGATGGAAAATCTGAAAAATGGATGAAACTAGTAATTATATAGTTGGAGGCTTCTTTTTTTTCTGTTCATCTTATTTAACCGATTAATATTTTATCTTAACAATTGTAGGAAGTTTCTGAGCAGATATCCATGTATAAAACGAAGCAGTAGAAATTAGAAGTTGCTGATGAACCCTTTCATGAATAGAGAGCATATCTTCATGGAATCGATAACATTGGCTTATTATCTTTAGCTTGATCGTTTAAAGCCTGAGCACGATCTGCTGCAAAAGTTATCAATGCCCGCCCCGCTTCTGATTCAAGAGCAAGAAATCCTTAATCATCTGGAGAGAACGATGATGTCTGAAAATCAGACTTGTTACTTTCGAAAGAAGCAAGCGATAGAAACTCAAAGGTATCGGAGAATTTATTCTCATGGTCATTCGTTTCATCCTCCGAGGCATCAACTCTTTCATTATCATCCTCTGTTTCGCTGACACTTGCTATGGATTCCATTGAAATAGGCAAGAAGATAATTTCAGAACTGCATCATAAAACCATTTCAAATAATATCTTACATCATTAATTTTTCAGTTTCGCAACACAAATTTTTAAGGCAAGGAACCATTCAGTTCATAAAAACAATGCGACAACCAGACTGGGAAGTTAGACGTTGCCTATTACAGCCTGTGTTTTTCACAAAGTCCTGAATGAGCTTATGCTATGGTATATTTTTAATATTTTTAATTTAGATATTATTAAATATTTAAATATTTTTAGGTAAATATTACTAAAAAAAAAAATCTATAGATGAATAAACTAATAAAATAAATTTAAATTTATGTATATATATATTTTTTAAAATTCACAAATTAATTATACAATAAAATATTAAAAAAATACTTCATGATATCACAATGGTTTGGTAAGATATATATAAAAACAATATAAGGATGTGTTTTGCCCAATATATTTTTTGTCCAAACCGGCTGGCTGGGCCGAGTCCTGGCCCGGTCTCAGCCCCCTCATTTTCTTTTTTTTTCTGTGGTGGTTCTGACGCAGCCGGCCTGATCCGGCTGACATAAACAGGAAACAAATGAGTTACAATTCACTTGCTACAGAAACAGGAAACAAGTGAATCGATTCACTGCTACTGTAGCTATGAATTATAATTCACAGCTACTTAGCACGTGAATTATAAAGCAAAGGAAAACGGGGAATGAAAAACAAAAAAACTCACCTGATGCGGAGAGACGAGGTCGAAAACGATGGTGATGGCTTGCTCTGGACAACGCTTCAGTTTTTCTTCTCTGTCTGTCTGTGTGTTCCTGGGTTTTTCTGTTCTCTCTAGTTTTCCTGCGTGTTCTTCTATTTTCTGGGAAAGGCCTCCTCCCCTGTTCGTCCTCCTGTTTGCGTCCCCTGTGCACTTCTGGGTTTTTCACCTCTGGTTATGTTTTGTTCACCCCCATTCTCCCCGTTTTCTTTACGGGTGAGATGAAGAAGATGAATAGTGTATATTGAAACGACACCGTTTTTGGGATGGGAACGGCCGTTTGCAATTTGGTCCTTTAGGTTTTGACATTTTTTAATGAAGCCCCTGGATAACATTTAATTGGACCCCTGCATTTTTTCGCCTTGTACGAACCAGTCCTTGGTTTCTGAGTTTTCCAATTCAGTCCTTAATTGACTCTTCAACTTTTATTTCTTTCACATTTACCCCTAGAAAAATGAATTAAGCTCCCTACAGTACCCAGTATTTTCACGTTTGTCCTTGTATTTTCATTCTTTGCAATTTTAACCCAAATCAGCCCCAAACTTTGATAATTGTTCAATTAAGCCCCTGATTTCATTAATTAAATTAATTCCAAGTTCCATTAAGTCCCAAAACTTATCAATTCTTCAATTAAGCTCTTGCTTTGGTTAATTAAACTAATCCAAAGATTAATTAAACTTCCAATTATATTGAATTAACCTTGATTTTAATTTATTCTTCATTCATTTCATTTTTATTTGTTTTTCATCATCATTTTTTCATTTTGTTTTTCATTTTTTCATCATTTTATTATTATTATTACTATTATTTTATTATTTTCATTATTTTTATAGAAAATATAGTAAAAACAAAAACAAAAATAAAAAAATAAAAAATTAAGTTATGATAGACATCATTATTGATAACATGAATTATCTTTAAAAAAGATATTTTTGTTGGAATAATTATATATTTTTTATTTAGAAATGTTAAGTAAAGATTAATATTATAGTACTGATATTATAGTACATAAAAGGAGCTATGTTGAATCAATGAAGTAGAACTATCATGATTTATATTAGTTATTTTACTTAATTTTTTTTTTTTGGTAACTCGGGGTGTCCGGGCCAGCTTACACGCACCACAATTAAGCTCCAGATTCACTGAACACCCTGCAAGCTCAGTAGATAGGTAAGATACCGCGGGGGTGACAAACATGCACGTTAAAGCTCGAACCTAGATGACAGAGGAAAGGAGTTAGGTTTTATATTAATATATTTTTAATCATGATAATATTAAAACGTTTTGTAATATCTTTTTAATCATTATAATATTACTACGTTGTAATATCTTTTTAATCATGACGCCCAGTCAAAGTCTTCCTTGGGAAAAAAGCTCCCAGGCTTTGAAAAAAGGTTGGTGGAAAAAATGCTCAAGCTAGAGCTATAAAGAAATTTCCTTTCTCCTTTTCCTTTACACGTTACCTTTTTATCTTTGGTAATTATTGCATTACTAATAATTTGCAAGAACTCATATTCTGTCTCTGTAACAATATTGGCTCTACTAGTCTTCAGGCGTCAGTACTTTACTCTTGATCAGCTAACCTTTCCGATTGCTGCAATTTGGTGGGATCCGACCATCTCATAAACACCATATATAGGTAAACAGTGAGATTGTTGCTTCTGATTGCATGCATGTAGTTTTCTTTGTTTTCATCTTCTCAGTAATATTAGTTTTTGCATGACAGCAATATTGACACTAAGAAGATTGCCAGAGAAAATAATTGTTACAGGGGATTGTATGCTGTCATGTTTTTGCTAGCAACTCTTCTTTCCTTCTTTGAAACTATATATAAATTTAGGGACTGACTTGGAAATTAATAAAAAAATAATAACCGTGTCTGGGTAGTTGAAAGAAAGTGACATCTCAGGAATAGCCCTTAAGTTCTGAGTCTGAGACGTCAAACTAAGGCAGCTGGAAGCCGTATTGATCAGCTAACATCTCTCCCCGATTGCTACAATTTCATAGCTGGTGGAATCCAACCAACCCTTTCGTTATATAGAGGTATAACTAACCTCTTCTTTTGCTTCTTTCTTGTTTCAATTTCATGCCTCTACTCAAAACAATAATTTGAAAGCTTTACGTTCATACATATCATTGACAACTTTCTTCTATTTTAGAATGCAGAAGGAAAAACGTAAACAATCCAAAGATGAAGAAAACGATTCATCCTCGCGAAAGAGAAGAAAAGCAGACCTCAGTAAGCCTGTCAGTTTTGTCTCCACAGGTAAAGTAGAAATATGTCGTGCTGAGAGCATAATAATAAAAATTATTCATTGGTCATCTAACAATATTATCGTGTAGCATGTAGTCGTTTTTCTTTCCTAGATGCACAAAATTATTCATTGATCATCTAACATCATTAACATCTAGCATGTAGTCGTTTTGTTTTCATGTTTACAGCAATATTAACACTAAAAAGATTGCCAAAGAACATAATTGTTAGATGGGATTTTATGTTGTCATGTTTTTGCTAGTAAATCTTCCTCGCCTCTTTCTTGTTTTAATTTCATAAATAAAAAAACACTTGCCAAAGCTTTTATGTTTACATCATTCAGTTAAGTTCCTTTCAACTCGTTTTTAGTTCAGTATATTTGCCCGTGATCTGCTGCAAGTTGAAGTATTTCCCAAATAACTTGAATTAAGCGTGAGTGTTAAGCTCAAATACTATGGATCTGGCAGTTCAAAGTGCTTGAGTTTGACATAATTTAGATGGTTATTAAACCCAAAATACTTGGGTCTGATGTGGTTCGCAGACCCAAGTCATTTAGATCTAACACGGTTATTAAACCTAATCAAAGAGAGATAATTAAAGAAAACACAACTAGATATTTAGGCCATGTTTGTTTCCCGGAAAGTGGTTTCCGGGAAACTACTTTCCAAACTTTCCTGTGTTTGTTTGTTATTAGAAAAGTTGGTCAATGGAAAACACTTTCCAATCAAAGAAAAATTTAGCTTGGTTTCCAAGAAAGTGTTTTCCTGGAAAATTTGGGCGGAAAATACTTTCTGAAAGTTATGAAAAATTTGGAAATGTCATTATTTGCTGATTATATTAAATTTGGTTCTCAAACTTTTGATTGTTATATATATATATATATTTTTTGTTTTGAATATTTATTTTTCAATTTCATCTCTTAAAATTTAATTTTTATATTAACTTTGATTCTCATTTTTATAATTGTTATTTGTTTTTCCCTTATCATTTTCTTATTGAAATTTTTTATTTATCAAATTTGATTCTCATTCTTTTGATTGTTACTTATTTTAAGAAGATTGCCAAAGAACATAATTGTTAGATGGGATTTTATGTTGTCATGTTTTTGCTAGTAAATCTTCCTCGCCTCTTTCTTGTTTTAATTTCATTCCTTGACAAATAACTTTTATTTCATTAAAAAATAAAATAAAAACACTCGCCAAAGCTTTTATGTTTACATCATTTAGTTAAGTTCCTTCCATCTCTTTGTTAGTTTAAAACTAGTACATTTGCCCTCGCTCCATTGCAAGTTGGAGTATTTTCCAAGTAACTTGGATCATACTCAAATACTTAAGGTCTCACAACCACACAAGACCCAAAGAAGACATTGGGTTATGAGACCCAAAGAAGACATTGGATTTTGCATGGCTATGAGACTCAAGGTGCTTTGGTCTAACATGACTTACCAGACCCAAGATACCTATGTTTGGCATGGTTGAGAGACCGAAGTTGTTTTTGGCTTACTGGACCCAAGTCGCTTGGATCTAACACGGTTGTTAGACCTAACCAGAGAGAGATAATCAAAGAAAACAAAAGAAAGGAGAGGTAATTGAGTCTGGCTAGACCCAACGTTGCCAGACCCAAGATACTTAGGTCTAGAAACCATGCCAGACCTAAGTCATTGTTAAAAAGTTAAAATATATTTTTAACCTTAAAAAAAATAAAAAATAAACTTTGCATATATAGGTATTTTTATTCTTTTAAATTGTTTTTTTGTGTAATTTTCTATAATCATGAGGGGCATTTATGTTTACATGGGTCTGGCAACAATGTCAGACTTACATTACATGTCAAACCTAAGGTGATTGGGCCTAACGTGTTTGCTAGACCCAAGTCGCTTGGGTCTGGCTTGTTTTCTAGACCCAACTATCTTAGATCTAGCATGGCTGTCAAACCCAAGGTGTTTGAGTCTGGGGTGGTTTAATTGAAAAGAAAGAAAATATTATTTTAATAAAAAAATAACATGAACACTTGATAATCTAATGATCTAAGGTTTGACGACTATGATAAAAGATTTTGTCACCCTAATAAAGCTAAGAATAAGCTCTTTAATAGGATTAGTAAAAACTTTCTTAGCTATTTTTCAAACTGAAATTTTTTTGTTTTCATGTTTACAGCAATATTAACACAAAGAAGATTGCCAAAGAAAATAATTGTTAGATGGGATTTTATGTTGTCATGTTTTTGCTAGTAAATCTTCCTCGCCTCTTTCTTGTTTTAATTTCATTCCTTGACAAATAACTTTGATTTCATTAAAAAAAAACACACTTGCCAAAGCTTTTATGTTTACATCATTCAGTTATGTCCCTTCATCTCCTTTTTAGTTCAAGATTATTATTGAATTAGGAATCAAAATCAGTTTATTTAGTTTATCATTTGCAAGTTCATGATTTGCTGTCAATATATATAAATAATGAAAATCAAGGAAATTTATTAAGCTGCCCATCTAGTGGATGGAAATCCAGCATAACAAAGAAAAGATAAACAAAAGTTATAGAGGAATGTAGCATTATAAATTACAGACACTAATTACTCCTTGTCGATACACACTCCCTATTTCTTAACAGATCCATACTAGTATATATAAAACTAGAATTATAGGAACAAATTCAAGATGCAACCTTGTGAAAGAAAAGACAGAAAACATATTCCCAATCCAAAATGATAGCTTCAAATATGAATTTGTTCCTAGTATGCCAAACAAGCCAGACTATTCCATAGAAAAATCCTTGCCATTTTTTAAACAAATCATCTAAGAAGGTATGCACCATGAAAGGCCCACCAGCTAACTATATATTATATTCCAGAAATTCCAAGATATTGGACAATGAAAAAGGATGTGATCTATAGTTTCTGATCTTGAAATACAAAATGGACATATATCTTCCAGCATCATGATAATTTTCCTTTTAACAAAAAAGGATAGAGTGCATAACCTGTTGTGCATTGCTAACTGTAGTAGTATCTCAGTTTTTTTTGTGGAGAAACGCCTTTCTAAATGATTGCATTATATGTATTCAAACCCGGGTAAATGAGTCTATCAAAGATAATAGAACACAACTTAATCGTGTAGTGTCCTTTACCATTTAAAGTCTGTATTTTTCTTTCTTCTTTATAACTGTGAAGGTCAATGCGATTAATGAAATTCAGCATACTATGAAGGTGATCTGTATCATTGTTTCTCATACATCGATTCCATTTTAGATTCCAATAACAGCAACCAGCAACCATCATCCCAAAACCCTATACTATTGATAGTACTAAGTTGTTGAGCTGACATTCGATATAATCAAAGATAAAGATTAGGGAGAGGCATGTCATCAACCCAAATATCATTCCAAAACCGAACTCTAGAAGATTGATCACCAGAGTTAATAATAAAGAAAATACCTGACCAGATAGTAGATAGACACTTTGAAAACAAAGACATACCTTTCTAAATCCGTGCTTTGTACTCGCTATTGATGAAATCTACCTAGCCTTCTTGGTTTTTTGATCCCTTTATATGATGGTTGCGATAGAAGAATCAAAACTACAAGCCCATGAAAAAAGAGTCAATGACATTCAAGAAGATATGGATGTACAAGCACTCTAGTTTTTTTGAAAAACAGAGGAATTACTTTCCCTGTTTAGAATATAATTTTTTTGGTTAGTTTAATTCCTTAATTGTTTAGGATTTTAATGAAACATTCTTTCCACTCAAACTTTCTTCTAGTTCTTTGGTTTTGCTTTTTTACTTTGTTATCCATAAACTCCTACCACCAAGGGCGGAGGCATGCATGGGCTAGGGTGGGCTCTAGCCTAGGTCAATATTTTATCAATATTTTTTTCTAGTTTTATATAAAGAAAATTTATAATTCTCAATTGAGGTATTAAAAAATTCTAAAAATTTATGTGGAGCCTTCTAATATAATGCTTTAGCTTGGGTTAAAATTTTAGAATTTTTGGAGAAATTCAAAAATTTGATATAAAAAAATCACAATCTGACCAGTTTTACGTTATTGGGTGTAATTTTCAATCCGACCATCAAATTGAGCTGAAATTTTACTGAGGATCTTAAAATATATTGAATAAAATCTGGTTAAAATTTTAGGATGAACAGAGTTTGGTAGTGCTAACAAAAAAAACACCAAATAAAAGCAAAACAACTCATTAAGGGTAAAATGATTATTTGCCATTAAAAAATAAAGCAAATCAGTTCTTTTTTTCTTTTATATGTTGTCGAATGGGCAAAAGCAGAATAGAAAAGGAAAGAAAAGAAAAGGCGAGAGAGAAGTAAGGGAAAAACATAAAAAAAAAATCCAAGGAAAAAAAAATAAGAAAAGTGAGAATAACTTTGTAAACTTACAAGTCTAACTTATAAAATACTAATTTAAGGAAGAATCAAGTGAAGGAAGGAGGAATTGAGAGGGAAAAAATTTAATTACTTTGTTTTTCAATTGACATGAGATTGTTATTTTATCCCGGTTGAGGGATTGTTATAATATCGATTTAGATTCGATTATAGATGAATTATATTCCACAAAACATCAAAGTATGTAACTTTAATAGTGAGTTTATTTTTACTTTCACTTTAATTTTATATACTTTCAAATTTATTTTTTAATATTTTGGGTAATGTATTTGAATTAAAACTTTACTGTTAACTTTAAAAATTCATGTACATAAGTTAATAATTTATCTTAAAAAAAATTTATATATTTATTTAATAGTCCAGGACAGGAAAAATTCCTGGCTCCGCCCTTGCCTACCACACTATTTTTCTTCCAACATTCTACTCAACAGAACCATGAGATGCTTGTAGCCATGAGAAAGGCTCACAGTAGCTGGCTAGATTGTTAAAGTTGTTGACTCCTATTTGTTTCCTTTATACCTATATTTTACATTGTACATTTATTTTGACTCATTAATCAAACTTCATGTTCCAAATAAGCAAATCTTGGTTCTGAACCAATCTCAACCCAATAGTTTAAGCTATTAGGTGAGGTTCCAAGATATAATATATATTATTCTCTAATACACCTCCTTAAGTTAAAGTCTTTTGAACTTGAAACTTGCACATATCCACATTACCTTGTGCTTAATTTTTATCAAATAAATAGGTATAGTGAGATTCGAACTCGTAACCGCTTGGTCATTAAAGCTCTGATACCATGTCAAAGAACCATCTCAACCCAATAGCTTAAACTGTTAGGTGAGGTTCCAAGATATAATATATATTATTCTATAACACCCTTCAAACTCTATAATCTCTAAAAACAAATCCAATAACATTGGTGATAAATGATACCAACAACATCCAATTGTGGTCTCTTGCAAACTAAAGATTCATCACTATCAACCTTGTCATTGTTGTGGGGTGACATAACATCATCTTCATCCTCAGATTTTAATTCAAGTGTGCAAATCTTCGGAGTGTTGAATTGATGAGAATTTCATACTGAAAGAAGGTCCAATCTCTGCTACTGTTATATGAAACTGCTCCCCATTTAAAACCAAATGAAGTCTGTCATGCAATGAGTCTATAGATGGTGTAACAAGTAATACACGTGCTCCAGAAATGTAGCCGTGACCAACACTACTTAAATCATATCCAATGACCATTCCTTATGTGATAAAGTATTATAAATAAAATCCTTGTTCCATGCTGCCAAAGGTAACTTGATGCAGGCGGAAACAGAAGACAATAAAATAAAATAAAAACATAAGAATTTTAATGAGCAAAAAAGCTGCTAATGTAAATCCCAAGTTTATAGGGTTTATTTTCTATAGAATAATAATAAATAAGTCTTCCTTCTTAAAAAGTTTAGAAAACATTAAATAGGCTAGAAACCTTACTTCAAACTAGGAAATAAAATAAGAATACAAAATTACAAAGGAATGAAGCATAAAATATGAAAATAGCATAAAATCTAAAAATATCAAGAAAAATCATAAAAAATACCAAAATCGAGGTCATGGGGCAAGATTTTCAAAATCTAAAGATTTGACGGTCGAAGTAGAAATTTCACAGTCGGATCAAAAGTTATGACTATTTTGAGCTATTATTCTGGTCGAGCATGACCGATTCTCTTCTTGAGCCTAGACCTGTTCCACTGATCCATAAATATGTTCTACTGATCCATAAATGTATTTATTAGATCATCCATATAATTTATCTTAGGTAAATCCTTGTCTAGTTGTGGCAGATTCATATATGACTATTTAGAATCACTCGTTATCATAAGCCCAATTACATCATAACCCTAAGACATTAACCATGCAAACCTATCAACAACCCTGTCTGCTCATATCCATGGTCTGACTTCAGCGAAAAACATCCCTATTCAAAGATATCTGACTCAAGTGCTTCAATCATGGAATCATAAGTGTTGAACGTTAAAGTTTCTTGAGTAGCTCCCAAGAATCTAAATCCAACCAGTCCCAAACCACTTCGCAATAAATTTGTCTATTGCTAATTTATTATAAATACACTCCTTGCTCCATTGCTAATTTATTGCGCTATAATTTCTGCAGCTGCCATGACAGAGCCAGAGTCTTCTCGATCTAGACCAAAAGAGGCCTATGATGTATTTCTGAGTTTTAGAGGAGAAGATAATCGCAAGAATTTTACAGATCATTTATATACTGCCTTAGTCCAAGCAGGAATCCACACTTTTCGAGATCATAATGAAATTCCTAGAGGTGAAGAAATCTCCAAACATCTCCTCAAGGCAATTCAAGAATCAAAGATATATATAGTGGTGTTCTCAAAAGGATATGCTTCTTCTAGATGGTGTCTTAATGAACTTGTAGAGATTCTTGAGTGCAAAAAGAGGAAAACCGGTCAGATTATTCTTCCTGTATTCTATGACATTCATCCTTCAGAAGTGAGAAAACAGACCGGCAGTTTTGCAAAAGCATTTGATAGACATGAAGAACGTTTTAAAAAGAAGGTGAAGGAATGGAAAAAAGCTCTTGAGGAAGCCGGAAATCTATGTGGATGGAATCTCAATGATATGGAAAATGGGTATGACTTTTCTGTCTAAGATTCACTTGCACGCATTTATGGAGTAATTATACATTAGATTTTACCATGTGAAACAATAAAAAAATTAGCATACTTAATTGTCTCTCTATTAAAGACTTGCTTTTGTCTATGAGCAGGCACGAATCAAAATTTATCCAAGACATCATCAAGGATGTGTTGAATAAATTGGATCCCAAGTACATAAATGTTGCTACTAACCTGGTAGGTATTGATCGCCTTGTCCATACTATTAGTGACTTCCTAAGTACTGCAACAGATGAGGTTTGCATTGTGGGCATACATGGGATGCCAGGAATAGGAAAGACGACTATAGCAAAAGTTTTATTTAATCAACTCTGCTATGGATTCGAGGGACGCTGTTTTCTTTCAAATATCAATGATACATCAGAACAATCTAATGGTCTTGTTCTTTTACAAGAACAACTTCTTCATGATATCTTAAAACAAAATGGTGCTAACATCGATAATGTTGATAGAGGAATGGTTCTGATCAAAGAACAACTTTGTCACAAAAGAGTTCTAGTTGTTTTTGATGATGTGGCTCATCTGAAACAACTAAATGCTTTGATGGGAGAGCGAAGTTGGTTTGGTCCCGGAAGTAGAGTAATAATTACAACTAAAGATGAACGCTTGCTTCTTAAAGTGGATCGAACATATCAGGTAGAAGAATTGAAACGAGATGCGTCCCTTCAGCTTTTCAGTTGGCATGCCTTCAGGGACACCAAGCCAGCAAAAGATTATGTTGAGGTTTCGAATGATGTAGTTGATTACTGTGGAGGGCTTCCTTTAGCCCTTGAGGTTTTAGGTTCTTGTTTGTCCGGGAAAAACAAATCTAGGTGGAAATGTGTAATTGACAAATTGAGAAAAATTCCAAACCGTGATATTCAGGAAAAACTTAGAATAAGTTTTGACAAACTGGATGACCATAAACTAAAAAATACATTTCTTGACATTGCATGCTTTTTTATTGGTAGAAATAAAGAATATGTAGCAAATGTACTAGAGGTTCGTTGTGGATACCATCCAGAAGATGATTTGGGAACTCTCAGTGAAAGGTCTCTGATTAAAGTTAATGCTTCTGGAAAGATAAGCATGCATGATCTATTACGAGACATGGGAAGGGAGATCGTTCATAAAGAGTCACCTAACCACCCTGGAAAACGCAGCCGAATTTGGCAATGTGAGGATGCATGGAATGTACTCAGCAAACAGAAGGTAATAAATAAATGCATACACAACAGCATAATGATGCACGTTTATTTTCTTTTTAAACTTCTTGCGTACAATCACTTGGAAGTTTTCTTTTTAAACTGATTTTTTTATGTTTTTTCAGGGAACGAATGTTGTAGAGGGTATAGTGCTGGATGTGAGATCATCAGAAGATAAATCAGTGAGCACAAGATCATTTAAAAAGATGAGATGCTTGAAGTTACTGCAAATTAATGGAGTACATTTGACTGGACCCTTCACACTGCTTTCTGAAGAGTTGATATGGATTTGTTGGCTTGAGTGCCCTTTGAAATATTTTCCATCCAATTTGACTTTGAATAACCTAGTTGTTCTTGATATGCAATATAGTAACATCACAGTTCTGTGGAACCAAAAAAAGGTAAGAAACAGACTACAATCCCCTAAAATTTGTGCATTATGTAATTTATATTTTCTAGTTATAGCTTTTGATTATTACTTTTTGTTATTTTCCTCACTACTCTGACAGATTCTCAACAAACTGAGAATCCTTAATCTCAGTTATTCAAAGCAACTTGTTAAAACACCAAACTTGCACAGTTCCAGTTTAGAGAAACTAATACTTGAAGGTTGCTCGAGTTTAGTTGAGTTGCATCAATCTGTTGGACATTTAAAGAGCCTTGTTTTCTTGAATATAAAGGGATGTTGGAGGCTAAAGATTCTTCCTGAAAGTATTTGTGATGTAAAGTCTCTTGAAAGCTTGAATATTTCTGGGTGTTCACAACTTGAAAAGTTGCCCGAGCGCATGGGTGATATTGAGTCCTTTACTCAGCTGTTTGCAGATGGAATAGAGAATGAGCAATTTTTAGCTTCAATTGAACATTTAAAGTATGTAAGGAAGTTGTCATTGTGCGGATACAATTTCAATCTGGACTCACCATCATCTACATCCTGGCCTTCACCAATTTCATCTTGGATATCAGCAAGTATTCCAAATTGGGAAACTTTGCTGCCAACTTCATTCACTGGTTGGAGATTATTGAGAAAACTAAGACTTGCTTATTATGGTTTGTCTGAACGCGCAACTAATTCTGTTGATTTTGGTTGTTTTTCCTCTCTCGTAGAATTGAATCTATCAGGAAACAATTTCTTCAGTCTGCCTTCTGGCATCGGGGTCCTTCCTAAGCTGCGAGTCTTGAGAGTGTCGTATTGCAGCAATCTTGTATCAATCTCAGAGCTTCCCTCAAATTTAAAATTCTTGGATGCAATCGGTTGCACATCAATGGAAAGAGTAAGACTGCCAGTCCTGTCAAAAAAAAAATGAAAATCTGTCTCTATATAGGTGTTCAAATTTAGTAGAGATTCAGGGCATGGAAGGTATAAGTAGTCATGGCTGGATTATTTCCTCTGATACCGCCTGCGATTTATCAAATAATAAGAAGAAGAGTGTTGTTGAGGTACTTTTTCTGTCTCTCTTGCACACAAATAAAAATAAACACACAATTGGCACATACTCTCTCTCCCTCTCCCTCTCTCTCTCTCTCTATATATATATATAGTATCCAAAATTTCAGCACTCTTTGAAATCTAATATATGCAGGCATTGTGCAATGGTGGTTATGGATATCATATTCGCTCCTATGATGCCAAATTGGTTATGGGAATCTATTATAATAAGTTGCCAAAGGGGTTCGCCTACCATGGAGAAGGATGTTCATTATCATTTCATACACCTCCAGTTTTCCAAGGGTTGATTTTTTGGGCTTTCAGTACAAGGATTTTTTTGAGTAGTAGCCATACAATCAATGCTATTATTAAAAAAAAGAGCAACGGTATTCAATTGTTTGAAGCTACACAAGTAGTCGGACTCTATTCCCCTATTAGCTGGATGGGATACGTAAGTTTAAGTGAGATGGCAATGGAAGAATGTTGTGGGCACGAAGAGTTGGAATTGTATGTGAATTTGGGTGGCGAAGACATTAATGTGAAACAATGTGGGATCCAAGTGATAGTAGATTTGGATTCATTTGAAGAGGCAGAGTGGGATCATGGCATTGGAAACCAAGAGTTAGAAGTTGGAAGTGATGGAGTAGTACCTTCACCACCAAATCATCTGCTTCATCATCCCCTTTATGGTTCAGTAGCATTTAATACAATTGAACAGTGGAAAGATTATTTATTTAGGAAGAGTATTTATCCACTTCGTGCAGGAACATTAACCTGAGCTCAATTAGTCGAAGGATTTCTTTGTGAAAGTTCCGTCCTTTATGCCCTCCTAGGTCTGATGATATTATCAACTTGTTGTATAAAATTAGTAAGTAAATAAAGCATTTTATTTTTGAGTTAGGAAAATGATTGAAACATTGGGCTTTGATTGCTTGAAAAGTTATCCAACTTGGTTAAAATTCTACAAGCCTGATTTTATTGCTTTCATTTTTAGTTTGGCGTAACATCTTAGATGATAAACTAGGTGTATCACAAATAATAATTCACGTGGATTTTTCAATTAATAATTTCACATGAACTAACTGTTACGCTTCTACTAATCTGATTTCTTTGGCTTAAAATTTGGAGAATTAATTGATACAATTAAGAATTAAAGGGACCAAAATTGAAAATTAAAAATTGAAAATTCAAATCATCCCAAGAAAACTAATTGATATAAATATAGATAAAGAAATTAAAGTCTCTTTAGTTTTCCATTAACTCCTAATTTAAGAAGCAAATCAGTCATTAATGGGTTATTTGAGGGGAAAATAAGTGTTATGCACTAAAATTGACCACTATATTTACATCTCAAAGCATCAGCAACACCTTTAGTGAATTCCAAACCATCAACCATTTTTCACTCAAATAGTTAATCAAATTTGGTATCTCTCATTCTCTAGGATGATCATGCCAATATTAGTAAACCTTACTAACATCATTAGCCTCTCGTGCTCGGGATCGACTAATTAAATTCAAGAAGCGGTCATCAATGAAGTCCACTAATATAGTTCACTATTTTTAACCAAATGAATTAGCCCAGTCTATTTTTATTTCTCATTTATTTCATCTAATCAATTCTCCTTTTGACAACATCAACATGTATACTATCCAAAAATTAAACAGATTTCCAAGGTTACAGATATTTAAGAAGGGTATAGGTATAGGACACCTACCTGCTGCAGAAGCTCGGCTTGCGCTCTTTTGTTGCTGTTGTGCCCCTCCCATAGTCCCTCCTGAATTCATAAGCATACTACATTATTTCTTACTCAAGTTACATTACGCATAATAATAATAGCAACAACAATATTGACTCTCTTTTTACAATTGTGTTTCCATTACATCTCTTAAGATTATGGTTCATTATAAAATCATAACTAACACCACAAATTTAGTTTCGAATATGGCTTATTTCCTTTCAAACACTAAGACATGACATTACACATTTTCTGAGAGAAGGAAACTTGATTCTACCCCTAACATGACTAAATTTCCTGCTTTGACAACTTGTTGAAACTACCAGCAGAGGTTGCAGCTTGACATCTCCTCAGATATTTATCTATATCTAGAGTTCTAGAGCTTCAAATTAAGTGAGGTCAGACTGTTTGGAAAAATAGCATCCTTGGATATAACTTCTATGAAGAAAAGTTTCCAAAATTTTATTATTTTTAAACCTAAATCCTCTCTGGAATCAAGGTGATGAATTTGTCCAGTTTTCATCAATGGTTTAAATTAACAAACCTTCAATTATCTTCATTTCCCTCTCTTCTCTTAAGACAACTATTTCTACATTATATGCATGGTAACTATCCTAAATATGACCTTCCAAGAGCTGTTTAAGCTAATTTGACTGTTTTTATGTAAGGTGGTCAAGAACTATTTTAAGAAATATACACATTATTGAATTTCGCGTTTCTCCTACATTTCACAAGTCCTCATAAGACAAGCCATAAGTTATGTTGCTATCCAATTTTTGACCCCTCTTTTTGATAAGTTTTCAAAAAATTTAAAAATAGCAAAAAAAACAACGAAAACCCAAAAAAATATGTTCTTGATATATTTGCATCGTTTTTAGCATTTTCAACGTTGTCTCAAAAATAATTTAAATTTTCAAATTTCTTTTGAATGCGCTCGACTTTTAACACATCATTTTTTAAATCATTGATTTTTCTCATTGAGCCAACATTAATATTGCTCGTTTTCAAAAAAAAAAAAAAAATTAAAATACAAAAACATAAGAAAAATAAAAATTTACAAAAAAGAAAGATGTAGAGGGACCATGTTTGGGGACTAAACAATTTTTTGCCTATAAATAGGAGTCTCTAACACACACAAAAGAGGGGGGAAATTTTGAAAAATTGGGAAAACACAAGAAAACCCTAAACCTAAACCTATCTTTTACCAACACAAGTCGTCGCCCTCGGTAGCTTTTGGTTTTCTTTCTCCCAACCGTTCTTCCCCTGCACCCGAAGTACCCTCCCCTCCTCTCTCAGCCATTTCTAGCTCCACCAGACAGACCCACCAACCACTTCTCCTGAACCAGCTACCAGCTCACCAAGACCAAAAAAAGGGCAGAGCCATTTCCTTCTGACTCCCTTGCTCTCTCGGTAGTTCCTCCTTCTTCACCATCACCGGCCAGCTTGCCAAGACCCGAATCAAACCCTCCAGTAGTAGCCCACACACAACAGCACCCACAGATCTAGCCCCATTTCCAACCAGGCAACACTCATTTCTCCTCCATCTCCGCCGACCAGACACGACAGAAGCACAGTCACCGACAGCCTCTTGGTCTTTCCGCCAACTACCAGAAACAAAGAAGAAGGCGAAACAAAAAAAAAGGGCAGATCTGTAGAGAGAGAAGTAGATTCAAAAAGGGGAAGAAACAGATCTGAAAAAAGGGGAAGACCGAGAAAAAATCTGAAAAAGAAAGAAAAATTAAAATCAACTGTTTGTTGTGTTTTTGGTTGTTTTTGCATGTCACCACCGACATAGGAAGATAAAGAAGAAGATGTTCTCGATCCACCGGTTTTGTTGCCTTTACCATCGACGACGAGTGAACCCACGCGCCGCCAATGGCAATGACGCGTGGAGCAACGCGCCGCTACTATTCCTGCAACCTCAGAGGGCTTCCCAGCACTGTTATTGATTTTAGGGGGGTCTATTTTGTAATTTCTGAATTGTATAATATGTTGTTTGATTTATTTTGTAATATGTAATTATGGGTGTGTGAGTACAAATAGTGAAAAGTAATGAGTGGGTGTTCATATTTTCTTTTATGTATTTTTTTAATGATAAAAACCAAAAAGACAAAAAAATTAAAAAAAAAAGAATTAAATGTTTTAATTTGCATATGGTCAAGTGTCTTAAAAATACAAAGACAATCGTATTGTATTTTACATTAAAAATTAAGAATATGTTTTTGTATATATTTTGGGATTTAATACCAGTTTATTAAAGCCTTGGGAATTTGACCTATATTTCAAAAAATACCAAAAACATATTTTGTTTTCTTTTGGTATCCAGGATTATGATCTTATATGTTAGACGTATTCTTGATATTAAATAGAAAAGTTTGTTTTGTTTTTATTGATGTTATAGCAATTATTTTTTCTTTACCCGATAAGATAAGAATCTCCTTACTAAGGATAAATTTTCTTCTCTTTTTAATAAGTCATTGATAAGACAACTTTCAAAACCTTTAGATCACATTAAACCACGAAGCAGCTTACCTCATGTAGGGTGCGTTAGGGGTGCTAATACCTTCCCTAGCCACAACCAGTCTCTTACCCATGAATCTCTGACAAAGACCAATACATTTGGGTTTCCTAGTAACCCTGAACCAATATTAGGTGGTGACTCCTCAAATCAATTGAACAAATGAAGAAAACGTCATCGACACCGCGCAAGCACGTGTGACAGGCTATACATATGAAGAAAACATCATCTACCTCGCGTAACACATGCATTCGATGAAGTTCCCTACTATTAAGTTATCATGATTCCCCTATTAGTAAACTTCTTACCACACCTAATTCACTCATCATTAACATATGAAATCTCAAAACTGCTCCTCCCCCTCTTCAATTTAGCCTTGCCTTGGCCAAACCTTGGTGTAAGGGAACCAAAGGTTTCCTTCTCCTTTTTATGCAATTATTTATCTTATTTAGTTATTGTTCACATTATAACAACACATTACAAGGATTTTACCAATAAAATCAAATTTTATTTTCCTTCCATTCAACCCCTAAATGGCCGACCACTCTTGTTCATTTGGCTATTGATTTTTCTTTGGTATTTTTACATGATTTCATGTTTAAGGAAACTTATTAAAACAATTCAGAAAAATGCTAGAAACTCTCGTATCTTATTCAGCGAGAGATCATGTATATTTATATTGGTTGCAGTACAAGTACAATTAAGGAGGGGATGAATTACAGCTGTGTAGTCTATCAATTACAGCTATGTGGTCTATGGAATGTACATGGAAGGAAAGTAAATAACTCCTGTAATCAAGGTGTAATTTCATCTGCTGATTTGTCGTGGTCTGTTATTGCATGAGCTGAGGTGCCGTGATCTGCAGATTGTATTTCCATAATATGTCCCTTCAAGATTAACGGGGATGAAATCACGTTGAGCTTGTCTCTTAGGAATGCAAATCGGGCGGACACAATTGGTTTAGTGAGCCCGTCAGCAAGTTGGTCTCTACTTGAGATGAAGCGCACGTCAAGAGTTTTCTGTTGAACTTTTTCCCTGACAAAATGATAGTCGATCTCCACGTGCTTAGTGCGTGCATGGAAAACTGGATTGGCCGTGAGATATGTGGCACCGATGTTGTCACACCATAGAATGGGGCACTGGACTAAAGGAATGCCAATTTCACGTAGCAAGGAGTGCACCCAAAGAGATTCAGCAGTGGCATGTGCAACTGCACGGTACTCGGCTTCGGTGCTGGAACGTGCCACAGTTGGTTGCTTCTTGGAGCTCCATGAGATTAAGCTGTCACCAAGATATATGCAGAAACCTGAGGTGGATTTTCGATCATCTGGACAGCCCGCCCAGTCAGCATCGGAGTAGATAGAGAGCTGTGTGGAGGTGCTTGGCTTAATAAGTAATCCGAAATGAATTGAAAACTTGAGATAACGTAGGATTCTTTTCACAGCTGTCCAGTGTTCATCAGTAGGTTGGTGCATGAATTGGCAGACTTTGTTAACTGCAAAGGAAATATCTGGTCGAGTCAGGGACAAATACTGTAATGCTCCCACTACACTTCTGTAATTGGAAGGATTTGAATAAGGTGCACCCGAGACTAAGGATAGTTTCTGAGAAGATGACATTGGTGAAGAGACCGGTTTGGCATCCACCATATTTGTGCGCTGGAGAAGGTTGAAGATGTACTGGCTTTGCGAGAGAAGAAGACCTTCGGCAAGCTGATGTGCTTCCATGCCCAGAAAATATTTAAGGTGTCCAAGGTCTTTGACAGCAAATTCTTGACTGAGATTGGTGATCAGTTGGGAGATAGCCAGTGGATTTGATCCAGTGATCAGGATATCATCAACATAAACAAGGAGGAATAATGAAGCTGGCCCGTGTCTGCAAATGAAAAGAGAAGTGTCGGAGCAGGAGTTCACAAAACCGAGAGAGAGTAAGTGCTCTTGTAGGCGATGATACCAGGCTCGTGGAGCCTGTTTCAGGCCGTAGAGGGCCTTATGTAGTCGGCAAATATGATTGGGAAATCGAGGATGCACATAACCAAGAGGTTGGTGCATGTAAACTTCTTCAGATAAGTTGCCGTGAAGGAAGGCGTTTTGTATATCAATCTGATGTATCGGCCACTGATTGGAGACAGCATAGCTGAGCATGACGCGAATGGTGGTAGGTTTGACCACAGGGCTGAACGTGTCATCGAAATCGATTCCTGGTTGTTGATGATATCCCTTGGCGACAAGTCTTGCTTTTCTCCGTTCAAGAGAACCATCAGACTTGCGTTTGGATTTGAAAATCCACATGGAGCCGACTACATTGAGACCAGGTGTGGCAGGGATTAAAGACCATGTGCCATTCCTCATGAGTGCAGTGAATTCTTCATCCATTGCTGCACGCCATTCACGATGTTTTGAAGCTTCTGAATAGCAGGTTGGTGACTCTGGAATGGTACCTGTTACAAGAAAAGTTTGTGGCAGGGGATACCGGACAGTTCCATCAGGATTCTTCTTTGGTTTCACGATATTGTGTTGAGATCGTGTGACCATCTGATGAGGACGATGCACAGGGAGTTCTGCAGCAACTGATATGTGTTGGGTTGGCTGTGGTGTGGGAGCAGAGTCGTTGGGAGGGGTGAAGGAATTTATGTCGGGTGGTGATATGTTTTGGGAAGGAGGAGGGACAGAGAGGGATGAAAGGAATGGCTGAGGATAGGAAGGAGGTGTTATTGGCGGGAATGAAGTTGATGTAGGGGTAGTGTTAGGCTGAGGTGCCGGGCTGTGATTGATATTGTTTAAAAGAGAGGTAGGGAGAGTTGTATATGAGTTGGATGGAGGCTGAGGCGGGGATGTATTTGAATTAGCAAAGGGAAAAGACCCTTCATCGAATACCACATGCCTTGAGACAAATACCTTCCCAGTGGATGTATCAAGACATTTAAAACCACGGTGAGAGTTGCTATACCCAAGGAAGACGCAACGTTTAGATCGAAAATCAAGTTTGTTGCGATTGAAAGGACGAAGAAAAGGAAAACAGGCACACCCAAAAATTTTTAAGGATGAAAAATCAGGAACATGATTGTAGAGTTTTTCAAGTGGTGACATGCCAAGGGGAGAGGTAGGAAGACGATTAATGAGATATGTGGCCATGAGAAAAGCGTTATCCCAATAAGTGTGAGGAACATGACTGTGAGATAAGAGGGAGAGACCCATTTCAACAATGTGACGGTGTTTCCGTTCAACAGATCCATTTTGTTGTGAAGTATGGGGGCAGGAGATTCGATGTTGAATGCCAATTTTTGTAAAATATGTGTGAAGAGAGCGATACTCCCCACCCCAATCGGTTTGGACAGATTTTATCTTACAATTAAATTGGCGTTCAACAAGTTTTTGAAATGAGCAAAAAATGGGCATGACACTGGATTTATTGGGGATTGGATATAGCCATGTGAATTTGCTAAAATGATCAACAAATGAAACATAGTATTTATTTCCAGTTGTGGACATGAAAGGGGATGGACCCCACACATCAGAGAAAATTAATTCAAGTGGTTGATTAGAAACTGATTGAGAGCTAGAAAAAGGAAGGCGATGACTCTTTCCTTGTTGACAAGCTGAACAGATACCCGGAATTTTATTAGATGAAATAGGTAAAGAAAATTTTGAAATGAGATGACGGACAGTTTGATAGGATGGATGTCCCATTCGGTAGTGCCAGACATCAAGAGGTACTCGTTGAGATAGGTAGGCTTGTGGACGGTTTATTGATGTCATGGAGGTTGGAAAAATGTAAAGGCCGTCTTTAGGTTTGCCGTGCAGAAGAACTCTCCCCGTTGCTTCGTCCTTCACCAAAAAAGAAGAGGAGTGAAATTCAATATAAACGTTATTATCTCTTGTGAATTGACTAACAGAAATTAAATTCTTTTGAATCTGCGGCACATGCAACAATTTATTTAAAGTAAAAGAAGTTGTTGGTGTGGAGAGAGTTGTAGAGCCAATGTGTTTTATAGGCAAACCTGCCCCGTCTCCAACATGAATTTGGTCGTTGCCAAGATAAGTGTCTGACTGGAGAGACAAGTTGTTGAAGTTGTTGGTGAGGTGATTTGTGGAACCAGTATCCGGATACCAGTTGGTATCATGAGGTGGTGAGGAAGCTGCCATGTAAGCTGCCATGTGAGGAGAAGTGCCTTGGTAGGCATGATCAAATCTGTAATGACACTGGATGGCAGTGTGACCAAGTTTGCCACAGACCTGGCACTGTGGTCGCGGATTAGAGGAGTAGTTTGGAGGTGGACCTCTTCCTTTATAGCCACGTCCCCTTCCTCTATTGTTGGAGCCAAAGGACTGGTGCTGAGGGAGACGTTGGTGTTGTGTATATCTTCCAACACGTGATCTGTGGTCATTTCTTGTGGCCATGTTCACCGAGTTAACAGAGTTATCAAATGAATTTTGTTGCTGTTCCAGACGTAGTTCAAATGCAAGAAGATGATTAAACATATCTTCTGAGGTCATTTTGTCAATTTGAGTGGAAATTGAGGTGACAATAGCATCATAAGAGGTATCAAGACCACCAAGAAGATAAGCTGTAAATTCGTTGTGTTGAAGGGGTTGTCCGATAGCTGCCAAGTTGTCTGAGAATGATCTCATTTTTTGAAAATAATCAGAGATTGACAGATTACCTTTCTTGGTAGAGGCCAGGAATTGTCTAGTTTGTATGGCACGAGCGAAGGAGTGAGAGGCAAACATTCTCTCAAGAGCAACCCAGACTTCTCTGGATGTTGAAAGGCCAACCATTTGTGCCAGAATATTCTCAGACAAAGAGGAAACCAGTGCACTTAGCACAACCTGATCTTGATCATACCAGGTGGAATAGTGAGGATTTGATATTTCAGCAGGAGCGGTTTGGGAGGTTGCTGCTTCAGGATTAAGAATGGTGGGGCTAGGACTGGAGATGGTTCCATCAACAAAACCAAAAAGACGCTGACCACGTAAGTAGGGTACGATTTGAGTTTTCCACAGCAGATAATTATCCTTGGTAAGTTTGACTGTGACGAGGCTATGGATGTTGATGGGAGTGACGGAGTTGGAAGAAGAAGAAGCCATAATAGGGGATCGAAAAACAGAGGTTATATTAAGCTCTGATACCATAAAACAATTCAGAAAAATGCTAGAAACTCTCGTATCTTATTCAGCGAGAGATCATGTATATTTATATTGGTTGCAGTACAAGTACAATTAAGGAGGGGATGAATTACAGCTGTGTAGTCTATCAATTACAGCTATGTGGTCTATGGAATGTACATGGAAGGAAAGTAAATAACTCCTGTAATCAAGGTGTAATTTCATCTGCTGATTTGTCGTGGTCTGTTATTGCATGAGCTGAGGTGCCGTGATCTGCAGATTGTATTTCCATAATACTTATAATACTTCAACTAACTCAATTTCTACAATTCCCCTAAATTTAACTCAAGAACCCTCATTTTCAATATAAAGATTGGTGCACAATTCCTAACGGAATTTAAAATGGTTTTCACAATTAGGTTTAAGGCTCTTTACCTAGAAAAAATTTGGATTTCAATTATAAATTGGTTGAAATTTTTTAACTCCTCCCTCCTTACATGCAGCTGACCCTCTCCCTTTATTTCCCTCACAATTTCTTCACTTTTTTTCTTGTTAATTCCCTTGCTAAAGGATGTTTTCTTTACCTAGTAATCTAGAACTTGTATAGATTTAACAATTTTGGTGTTTTTCCCTCAAATTTTGGTGGAACAAATTTGAAATCCCCCCTCCTATTTGTCTCATTGTTGTCAACCTCATGGAGGAGAGAATGGGGTATTTATAGTCCCATTTTTTTAATTAAACTTTGGACCTATTCTTTCTTCCTTTTATAATTTGAGTGGTACTCCTTTTTATCTTTTAAAATCCCCCCCTTAACAACTAAATTTATTTGGTTTTTTCATACATTTAACCTCACCTTCATCATCATAGGGTTAATTTAAAGTTTTTTTTTGTTTTGTAAAAGTTCATCCTCGAGGTTTACATTGGTAGGAGGCAACAGAGGGCTGCTGTGTGGAGGAGGAAGAAAAAACAGCGGAAAAGAGGAAAAAGAAGAAATTGGCGATGGTGGTTGGCTGCTAGTGAGAAGATGAGGTTGCAAGGGTGTTGGGTCACCGTTGCTCACAACGTGAGTGAGTTTACATGAGGAGGTTGACATATGATAAAAAAAAAAAAAACTAAGGGAAGGTGCTGATTTTTCCCCAACTTTGCACCTTGATTTCTTGATCTCAATACCTTGAATCTACCTATATTTATGACATTTTGTCTTCATCCAGGAAAAATCTTGGCCCTTGATTCAATTGGAAAGGACCCCAACCATTGGCTCAAAGGTGCAATCATAGACTGTGAAAATTGGCTACTAAAGGATAGTTGGGTCGATCATTTAGGGTAGTGTTACGGCAACTGTAGGGGCAATCGGTTGGTAAGGCCTAGTACAATGTCAGGTCATCATGGTGTATTATGGTTTCCACGGTTTAATGGGGAGAAGAAGCATTAAATGACCCTGAAAAATAATCACCCGAGTAATTTTTTTGGACAAAAAGAAAAGGATGATGAACAATAATGAGACAACAAGTCGTCGGTCTTTTCTTGTTTTTGTTGGTTACTGTTTGAAAAAACAAGTTGTTTTGGTCAATACGTGTTGTTTCACTTAAATGAAATGGTGTTGTTTTGGCTTTTAAGGTTTTAATTTAGGGATTTGACCAAAGTTTAATCTAGTCCCTTGGCTTTTGATTTCTTTTAATTGCGTCCCTAATTGACCCGAAGCTTTTGATTTTATCCAATTTTGCCCCTACAGAATTTCAATGTCTTTTTCATTATGCTTCTTAGTTGTAAATTTAAGCAAATTTACCCTCAATTAACTATTAAACTTTCAATTTCACCTCTTTCTTCAACCAAATTAAGTCCCTGAAGTCTAGCACCTTTTTCAAAAAGGTTCTTGGCTACAAATTTATTCAATTTGACCCCTAATTGACCCTAAACTTTGATTTTCTTGTGATTTCACCCCTGATTTCAAGCAATTGACTTTGTAAAATTAAGTTTGGTCTTTTAAAAATAATTAAACTTTAATTTGGCCTATTATTAAATCAAATTCGTCTATTAAAAATTTAATCATGTCTTTGTACTTAATTTTTCTGCAGATATGTCCAATAATTATTTAATTTCACCTTTAATTTAAATTGCCTTTGCAGTCTTCGGTACAACGAGGTATAATTATACTCTAAATTTTGTCCAAAAGTTTAGCCCAATTTTTCTGTATGTACCTAGGATCTTCTTCAACTAGCTTTTGCCACATTGTCAGTCTTCTTGTTATTATGACTTTTGTTTTTGTTTTTTATTTTTATTTTTTAAAAGAAAAAAAAGTAAATTTTAGATAATAATCCAAAAATGAATTATAACATAAGGTTTTAGAGTTGTTTTATGGGCTTTATATTAATATATTTAATAAATCATGAAGAAAGATAATATTATTCGAGTCAAATGAGAGAATGTTAGATGTGAACCACATAAATTATGACGACTTCTTAAATGGTTTAACAAATATTAATGTTAAAATGCTATTGGTCAATTTTAAGTAGTTTTTTATTTGATAATCGCATGTATATGAGATATATAACAAGTATATTCAGAAAATTGGTTTCACCGTACCATAACTGTATGTTTTCTTCCATCACATCACAGATATACGTGAAAATAATTAAATATTAGAAGAGAAACATATTTTTTTCATCAATTTACTTTCATGATTGATTCTCTCAAAAAGCTTGCTATGGATCAAAGCAAGTAATCAATTATGAAAGAGATAACTGCACGCTCTATATCTCGATTAGTCTTTTGGAAAACAAGATAAAAAGAAATCTTTCGGTACATATATAAGTATATTATAGAAACATGGCATCAGAATATCTATAAATATATTACTGGGAAGTCTAACTTCTTAATCAAAAGTAAAAACAGACGGTTCAGTTGACGCCCAGTCAAAGTCTTCCTTGGGAAAAAAGCTCCCAGGCTTTGAAAAAAGGTTCGTGGAAATTTATACCATTTGATTTTGAGAGTATCGGATTAGACCCGATCTCGGCTAAGAGATGGAAACAGCCGATGGCATGATAATTACGTATTAATTTGCCGTGTGGAAAATCGTTCCATTTGACTCTGATGCTGTCAAAACCTCCCCAATAACTCGGTTGACAAAATAGACCTGCTTTTACACTGCTTTGGTTCTCAAGAAAACTTTTAGATGCTCAATCAAGAGCTATAAAGAAATTTCCTTTCTCCTTTTCCTTTACACTTTACCTTTTTATCTTTGGTAATTATTGCATTACTAATAATTTGCAAGAACTCATATTCTGTCTCTGTAACAATATTGGCTCTACTAGTCTTCAGGCGTCAGTACTTTACTCTTGATCAGCTAACCTTTCCGATTGCTGCAATTTGGTGGGATCCGACCATCTCATAAACACCATATAGAGGTAAACAGTGAGATTGTTGCTACTGATTGCATGCATGTAGTTTTCTTTGTTTTCATCTTCTCAGTAATATTAGTTTTTGCATGACAGCAATATTGACACTAAGAAGATTGCCGGAGAAAATAATTGTTACAGGGGATTGTTGCTGTCATGTTTTTGCTAGCAACTCTTCTTTCCTTCTTTGAAACTATGTATAAATTTAGGGACTGACTTGGAAATTAATTAAAAAAATAATAACCGTGTTTGGGTAGTTGAAAGAAAGTGACGTCTCAGGAATAGCCCTTAAGTTCTGAGTCTGATACGTCAAACTAAGGCAGCTGGAAGCCCGTATTGATCAGCTAACATCTCCCTCCGATTGCTACAATTTCATAGCTGCTGGAATCCAACCAACCCTTTCGTTATATACAGGTATAACTAACCTCTTCTTTTGCTTCTTTCTTGTTTCAATTTCATGTCTTTCCTCATAACAATAATTTGAAAGCTTCAGGTTCATACATATCATTGACAGGTTTCTTCTATTTTAGAATGCGGAAAGAAAAACGTCAACAATCCAAAGATGAAGAAAATGATTCATCCTCTCGAAAGAGAAGAAAAGCAGATCTCAGTAAACCTGTCAGTTTTGTCTCCACAGGTAAGGTAGAAATATGTCGTGCTGAGAGTATAATAATAAAAATTATTCATTGGTCATCTAACATCATTAACATCTAGCATGTAGTCGTTTTTGTTTTCATGTTTACAGCAATATTAACAGTAAGAAGATTGCCAAAGAATATAATTGTTAGATGGGATTTTATGTTGTCATGTTTTTGCTAGTAAATCTTCCTCGCCTCTTTCTTGTTTTATTTTCATTTCTTGACAAATAACTTTGATTTCATAAAAAAAAAAAAAAAAAACACTTGCCAAAGCTTTTATGTTTACATCATTCAGTTAAGCTCCTTCCATCTTTTTTTAGTTTAAGATTAGTATATTTGCCCACGCTCTGCTGCAAGTTGAAATATTTTCTAAATAACTTGGATCAGGTGTGAATATCAAGTCCAAATACTGGAAAAGAACTCTCAAGCCATTGTTAAAGCCGGTGCACAATTAAAAGAATTGCCGGATGCAGAGGAGTGGACTGAGAACCTTACGACCGTTTCACTAATGGACAACCAAATTGAAGAGATTTGTTCCAGCCATTCAGTGAGGTGTCCAAATCTGTCAACCTTATTGCTATGTAGTAATCATAGGTTGCAATTCATTGCGGGTTCATTTTTCGAGCAGCTACTTGGGCTCAAGGTCCTTGATTTGTCTGGAACAGCTATTGAATGTTTGCCTGATTCTGTCTCTAATTTGGTGGGTCTCACTTCATTGTTGGTCAACAATTGTCAGAGGTTAAGCCGTGTACCATCATTGAAAAAGCTCAGGGCACTGAAGAGGTTAGATCTCTCTCGTACTCCACTTAAAAAGATTCCACATGGCATGGAATGTCTATCCAAACTGAGGTATCTAAGAATGAATGGATGTGGTGAAAAGAAGTTTCCCGGTGGGATATTACCAAAACTCTCTCACCTACAAGTCTTGATACTAGGGGAACAGATTATTGATGGTAGTAAAATAGGTGGGCAAAGATATGCTCCAGTAACAGTTGAAGGAATGGAAGTAGGATGCTTGAGGAAGTTGGAAAGGTTGGAATGCCATTTTGAAGATCACTCTAACTACGTGGAGTACCTCAAATCTCGGGATGAGACCCAATCACTAACGAAATACAAAATTGTCGTAGGACAGTTCAAGGAAGATGAACTTCGGGCTTTCCAGTGCAGTGGTCTCGGAAGTAAAATGGTTGTTTTGGGTAATTTGAATATCAATAGAGATGGAGATTTTCAGGTCATCTCCTCAAATGACATTCAACAACTAATTTGTAAATGTATCGATGCGAGAAGTTTAGGTGATGTTTTGTCATTGAAGTATGCAACTGAACTGGAGTATATCGAGATTTTGAATTGCAATAGCATGGAGAGCTTGGTTTCATCTTCTTGGTTATGCTCTGCTCCACTACCACAGCCATCTCCATCTTGTAATGGTATATTTTCTGGTCTTAAACGGTTATATTGTTCTGGTTGTAAGGGTATGAAGAAGTTGTTCCATCTTGTCTTGCTGCCATACCTTGTAAACCTGGAAAGGATTGATGTTAAAGAATGTGAGAAAATGGAGGAGATAATAGGTGGAGCTAGATCGGATGAAGAAGGGGATATGGGTGAAGAAAGCAGCATCAGAAACACCGAATTCAAACTCCCAAAGTTGAGACAACTGTACTTGGAAGATTTACCAGAACTAAAAAGCATTTGTAGTGCAAAACTGATTTGCGATTCTCTCCGAGTAATTAAAGTAAGGAATTGCAGTATCATGGAAATCTTGGTTCCATCTTCTTGGATTCGCCTTGTAAACCTAGAAGAGATTATTGTTGAAGGATGTGAGAAAATGGAGGAGATAATAGGTGGAGCAAGATCGGATGAAGAAGGGGATATGGGTGAAGAAAGCAGCATCAGAAACACTGAATTCAAACTCCTAAAGTTGAGAGAACTGCACTTGGAAGATTTGCCAGAACTAAAAAGCATTCGTAGTGCAAAACTGATTTGCGATTCTCTCCAAGTAATTTACGTAAGGAATTGCAGTATCACAGAAATCTTGGTTCCATCTTCTTGGATTCGCCTTGTAAACCTAGAAGAGATTATTGTTGAAGGATGTGAGAAAATGGAAGAAATAATAGGTGGAGCAAGATCGGATGAAGAAGGGGATATGGGTGAAGAAAGCAGCATCACAAACACCGAATTCAAACTCCCAAAGTTAAGATACCTGACATTGATTGATTTACCAGAACTAAAAAGCATTTGTAGTGCAAAACTGATTTGCGATTCTCTCCAAGTAATTGAAGTAAGGAATTGCAGTATCACAGAAATCTTGGTTCCATCTTCTTGGATTCGCCTTGTAAACCTAAAAGAGATTTTTGTTGAAGGATGTGAGAAAATGGAGGAGATAATAGGTGGAACAAGATCGGATGAAGAAGGGGTTATGGGTGAAGAAAGTAGTAGCAGCACTGAACTGAAATTCCCACAGTTAATAACTCTGGAATTGATTGGTTTACCAGAACTCAGAAGCATTTGTAGTGCAAAACTGATTTGCGATTCTATCGTATTCATTCATATAAGAAAATGTGAGAAGCTGAAGAGGTTGGGAATTTGTCTCCCGTTGCTTGAAAATGGCCAGCCATCTCCTCCCCCTTCTCTTGAAGAAATAAATATAGATTCAGAAGAACGGTGGGAGTCAGTAGTGGAGTGGGAGCATCCTAACGCCAAGGATGTCCTTCGTCCCCTTGTAAGGTTTGGATAAGATGGGTAAGCATCGTTCTTTCTGAATCTCTCAATTTGCTTTTAATTTAAGTTTAATGAATTAGAATCAATTGTTGTGTGTATACCTAAGACAGGAAAATTCTCAATTTATCTACTGTGGTGTGGAATCGAATGACTCTCTCATCTTTTATTGGCTTCAAATTTTATGGCTTTAAATTACTAATTGGTGATCTTTCTATTTAATAAAGATTAATGGAAAGAAAGCATATTGCCTCTTCCCAATTCACTATCATCAAATATTGATCTCAAGTTTATGGCACTGCAAAATGTTTGTTTGCTTCTGCAAGATCTGGAATGAATGGATCCTAATCCACACGATGTCGTATTTTGTGAGTAAATCATAGAATACCATCTTTCTCTTATTGATGGCTATGCGGGTTCTGAGCAGGCGTGGATGCTTGCAGGCTTCCTCACGTCAAACTGGAATAATAATTTAAAATATTAATAATAGGAAATTTAATTATTGGTAGGCTCCAAAGATACTGTTTAGTCTACTTTGATTATTTTGCCTATATATTTCTGGAATTATTGTTTATTTTTGAATTCTCTGTTTCCTAGCCTATAAAAAACATGTAAACCTTTTTAAATTCCGCCATCATCAAACATCCAGATTGCTTCAAATGAAATGTTCTTTGTTTATATTGCCAGTTTATAATAATCAGCACAAATAATCTTTTTCAATTTTCTTTTTTTTGTAATTAAAATTTAACATTATATATCCATCCATCAAATTTCTCCACCATGAACATCTAAAAAAACATTATATTAATTTATCATTAAAGTAACCCAATAAAAGAATAGATCTACTCAGCGGTATAAGTCACCTTAAATCACCGACTAGTAATAAATTATTTTTTCAAAGTACAGGGGAATCACTATTCACAATTTCACATGTAATCCATAGTGTATTACATTTTCTTATTTTCTTTCACTTTTTCGGTTTTTTTTTTCTACTTTTTTTTTGCACTTTTTCCTTCTTTTTTTCACAAATTTTTTCACTGACAGTGTATTAATTTTTTTCCAACAGTACTTTTCCTTATTTTTTTTCCTTTTTTTTTCCAAAATTGTCTTTATTAATTTTATATTTTTAATGTTGAGTTGGTTAAAAATTTTATTTTGTAATTTTTTTATTTAAATACAGTGAACTGTTACGGTGTTTTCTCATATGATTTTTATATTTTATTTTTTTATTTTCAAAATTATACTTGTCAATTTTATTTTTTTAATATTGAGCTAATTGAGAATTTAGTTTTATAATTTTTTTTCTTTAAAACATTATTGATTGCTACAATATTTCTCCACATGGTTTTTTTATTTTTGTTTTTTTATGATTTTCTCCAAAATTATCTTTTTCAATTTTATTTAAAATATTGAGCTGGTTAATAATTACAGCTACAATATATGAGAAAAGCATTGTAGCTTTCCTCACAAATTACTATGGATTGCTATAATGTTTTTTCCCCCATGGTTTTTTTTTTCCTGTTTTGTTATGTTTTTTTTTTAATTGTCTTTGTCAATTTTATTTTTTTAAATATTAAACTTGTTAAGAATTACAATTACAAGTAAATACAAGTAAGGCTAAATCATGTGAGGAAAACACTCTAACTTTTCTTACAAAACACTATGGATTGATATAGTTTTTCCTCACATAGTTTTTTTCCAGTTTCTTTTGTATTTTTTTTTGTAATATTTTTTTCTAAAATTATCTTTATCAATTTTTTTAAAATATTAATCTAATTAGAATTTAACTTTATAATAAAATTTAATTATATTAAAAAAACACTATAACTTTCCCAATATTAAAATAACCCAATAAAAAAATACATCTACTCAGTGGTATAAGTCACCTTAAATCACCCACCAGTAATAAATTTCTTTTTCAAACTACAGGGGAATTGCTATTCACATGTAATCCACATTGTATTACTTTTTTGGGTTTTTTCTTCTTCTTCTTTTTTTTGCACTTTTTCCTTTTTTTATATTTTTTTCACCAGTATATTATTTTTCTTTTTTTTTTTGTTTTCCCAACAATAATTTCTTTTTTTTTGGTTTTTTTATTTCAAAATTATCTTTATTAATTTTATATTTTTAATATTGAACTGGTTAAAATTTTTGCTTTATAATTTTTTCCTTTTAAAATTCTGTGAATTGCTACGGTGTTTCTCACATGGTTTTTCTATTTTATTTTTTTATTTTTCAAAAATATATTTGTTGATTTTATTTTTTAATATTGAGCTAATTGTGAATTTAGTTTTGTAATTTTTTTCTTTAAAATATTATTGATTGCTACAATGATTCTCTATATGGTTTTTTATGATTTTCTCCAAAATTATCTTTTTCAATTTTGTTTTTTAATATTGAGCTTGTTAATAATTACAGTTACAATATGTGAGAAATCAATATAACTTTTCTCGCAAATTACTGTGGATTGCTATAATGTTTTTTTCCACATGATTTTTTTCTGTTTTGTTATGTTTTTTTTTCTAAAATTGTCTTTGTCAATTTTATTTTTTAAGTATTAAGCTTGTTAAGAATTATAATTACAAGTACATACAAGTAAGGCTAAATCATGTGGGGAAAACACTGTAACTTTCCTCATAAAACACTATGGATTGATATAATTTTTCCTCGCATTGTTTTTTTCAGTTTCTTTTGTGTTTTCTTTTTTTGTAATATTTTTTTTCTAAAATTATCTTTGTTGATTTTATTTTTTAATATTGAACTGGTTAGAATTTAACTTTATAATAAAGCTTAATCATGTGGTGAAAGCACTGTAGCTTTCCCCCACAAAACATTGTGGATTGCTATAGTGTCTCTTCATATGGTTTTTTGCTTCTGATTTTTTCAAAATTATTTTTGTCAATTTTATTTTTTAATATTGAGCTGGTTGAGAATTACAATTATAAGTCATTATAAATAAGGCTAAATTATGTGGGGAAGCACTGTAGTTTTCATCACAAAACACTATGAATTGCTAAAGTGTTTCCAACAAGGGTTTTTTTTTCCTTTTTTTCATGTTTTTTTGTTATATTTTTTTATGTCTCTGCCGATTTTATTTTTTTAATATTAAGCTGATAGAGAATTTAGCTTTGTAATTTGTTTTTCTTTAAAACACTGTGAATTGTTGCAGTGTTTCCCCACATGATTTTTTTTTGTGATTTGTTCTAAAATTATCTTTGTCGATTTTTTTTTAATATTGAGTTGGTTAAGAATTATAATTACAATAAAACTAAATCCTATGGGGAAAGCGTTGTTATTTGTTTTTTTTTCTAAAATTATCTTTGTCGATTTTTTTTAATATTGAGCTGATTACAAATTTAACTTTGTAATTTTTTTAAAAATACTGTGAATTGTTGTAGTGTTTTTCCACATGATTGTTTTTTATGTTTTTTTTCCAAAATTATCATTATCGATTTTTTTTTAAAATATTGAGTTGGTTGAGAATTATAATTAAAATAAAACTAAATCATATGGGGAAAGCGTTGTTGTTTTCCTTATAAAAAACTGTAGATTGCTACAGTATTTCTCTAAATGGTTTTTTTGATGATTTTTTCTAAAATTATCTTTGTCGATTTTATTAGGGAAAACACTGTAGTTTTCCTCACAAAACATTGTCAATTGCTACAACGTTTTTTCTCATGGTTTTTTTCCTTCAAAAATTATCTGTCAATTTTTTTTTAATATTAAGTTTGTAGAAAATTTAGCTTTGTAATTTTTTTTATTAACAAAAAAGCTAAATCATATGGCGAAAGCACTGTATCTTTCCTCACAAAACACTGTGGATTGCTACAAGTCATTTTGTTCAGTCTCTAAGTTTTTTATCACCAACATAACTTTTCTTTTCCGTCATAAAATATTGACTCTATCATACTTTTAGTTTTTATTACTTATCTAATACTGATTCATAATTATAACACTATCAAGTATATTTGATTTATAAACCCGCGGCAGAGCCAGTGCATGCCATCTCAAATATAAAAGAGAAAATAAAGGAAAGATAGATAGTCCTGGATTTTTATTACATCCTCCAGTTATAATCAGAAGAACAGAAGCAGGTTGCTCGAGGAAGTCGGAAACTTTGGAATGCCATTTTGAACAAGTCTCTGACTTCGCAGCGTTTCTCAAATCTCAAGCACCGGGCATGACAAAAAATTTGCCCGATGGTGAAACGAATGTGAATATAAGATAATGAATACAAATTTTCACACAAGTAAAGCACTCGGGTTTTAATCACTTCAGAATCAGCAGTGGAGATTTTCAGGTTTGTGCGATGTTTCATCATTGAAATATGCAACAGAACTGGATGTCATGATCAACAAACATAAGGAATGTGATAGCATGGAGAGCTTGCTTTCATCTTCTTGGTCTTGTTGAGGTTCATCACCATTGCCATCTAGTGGTATGATTTCTGGTCTGAATCGCTTTGCTTGTTATGGATGAAACCTGGAAGAACTTAAAGTATACTGCTGTGAAAATGGAGGATTAATAGCAACATGAGATGAAGAAGGATTATGGGAGAAGAAAGCAGCTGCTGTTCCACCACAAAAGTTCATTCTCCCAAAGTTAAGGATTCTGAGATGGGGATATTTACCTGAACTTGCAAGCATTTGTAGTGCAAAACTGATTTGCGATTCTCTCCAACATACTAATTTTTCTTCAGTTGCTTGACAATGACTAGCCATCTCCTCCTTCTCTTGAAAAAATCTATGTAAAAACCAAAAAATGGAATGGTGGGAGTAAGTGGAAGCATCTTAATGCCAAGAATGTCCTTTACCCTTTTCGTGGTTTTGGGACCCAACCATGTATCGCCACCTACGTCTTGGTGAGCATGTTTTCATTCCTTTCTCTGTATCTGCCCTTAACTTTGGATTGGTCTCAACCACAACCACTCACAATTGATCTGTATGATTTCAAAGTAGTTTGTAACCTTGATAGTCCGAAGTAATTTTGTTTCTGTTTTTCTTGAATTTATCTTCTTTCAGACCCGTGTTCATTTGCAAAACGACGATAATGGCATTATAAAACATGACATAACAAAGGTTAACAGAAGTTCATTAATTTCAGCTTCTTTGATTGGGACATTGCCCTGTTTTAATTAAACTTGAGACACTAAGCAGCTCGAATACCATCACCAGCATGATCATACAATTCTTCTATCATTCTATACTCAACAATTCTTCTATCATTCTTCTACCAACTCGTCCACTTACTCGTCCACTTAGTAAGTGTAATGTAACCTTATAAAATCTTTGTTATAAATAGTGTTTTTCCTACTCTGTAAATGCTCTGCAACAATGTCCCTCATGTCAGCAGGAAGATTGTAACTCGTGGATTTTTTGGAAAATACCGTTGCCCAAGATTGAGTTGTAGTCTATTCCTTACAGAGAGATGGTTCCGCCGTAATAACAAGATGATAAGTGGATTGAAATGTCCACAAAATTACAGATACGATCAAGATTCTTCCATTCGTTCCAATTTCTTTCCCAGAAGTGACGCTGTGCTAAAGTTTTGCATTTCGCAGTACTGGTGTATGATTTGTGAGCAATGCATCTTGTATTGGAAACTAGAGGTACTCGAGAAAAGCCCCTTGTTAATAAAAGCTTGTGTAATTTTGATGGTGGTGTTTTTGGGTTGCAATCGGAAATGGCTCTTGCATTATTTGTTCTTATTTGTGCTCTGCTCCAATGGAACGTAGAAACATTGTTGTTTGACCTGATAAAGAGCGTGAAACTTCTGACATAAAACAGAATAAGCATAAGAAAATCCTAAATAAAATAATCTGACAAGAAAAAAGAAAGAAAAAGTAAAACTAGAATCGGATACGTCTGCGGGAGAAGTGAGGTAGTATCAAATTTTGCATCCAAACAGTCCTTTGTATCATACTATTTTGATTTTTTAAGTAAGGACTTTTGTTTAAATCACTCAATGGAAAGTGTAAAATGGCATTGTTTCTTAGAGAAAAAACAGAATTGAATGGAAATATGGATGGAAAATCTGAAAATTGGATGAAACTAGTAATTATATAGTTGGAGGCTTCTTTTTTTTTTATGTTCGCCCTAAAAAAAGAAAAAAATAATAATAATTCAATTCATCTTATTTAACCGATTAATATTTATCTTACCAATTGTAGGAAGTTTCTGAACAGATATCCATGTATAAAACGAAGCAGTAGAAATTAGAAGTTGCTGATGAACCCTTTCATGAATAGAGCATATCTTCATGGAATCGATAACATTGGCTTATTATGTTTAGCTTGATCGTTTAAAGCCTGAGTACGATCTGCTGCAAAAGTGATCAATGCCCGCTTCTGAGTCGAGCAAGAAATCCTTAATCATCTGGAGAGAACGATGATGTCTGAAAATCAGACTTGTTACTTTCGAAAGAAGCTAATGATGGAAACTCACAGATATCGGAGAATTTATTCTCATGGTCATTCGTTTCATCCTCTGAGGCACCAACTCTTTCATTTATCATCCTCTGTTTCGCTGACACTTGCTATGGATTCCATTGAACTAGGCAAGAAGATAATTTCAGAACTGCATCATAAAACCATTTCAAATAATATCTTACATCATTAATTTTTCAGTTTCGCAACACAAATTTTTAAGGCAAGGAACCATTCAGTTCGTAAAAACAATGCGTCCACCAGACTGGGAAGTTAGACGTTGCCTATTACAGCCTGTGTTGTTCACAAAGTCCTGAATGGAATTATGTTATTATGGTCTGCTTATAATATTTTTAATTTAGACATTAATGAAATTCACTGCTACTGTAGGTATGAATTATAATTCACAGCTACTTAGCATGTGAATTATAATGCAAAGGAAAACGGGGAATGAAAAAATAAAAAAACTCAACTGATGCGGGGAGACGAGGTCGAAAACGATGGTGATGGCGTGCTCTGGACAACGCTTCAGTTTTTCTTCTCTGTCTGTCTGTGTGTTCCTGGGTTTTCTTTGTTCTCTCTAGTTTTCCTGCGTGTTCTTCTATTTTCTGGGAAAAGCCTCCTCCCCTGTTCGTCCTCCTGTTTGCGTCCCCTGTGCACTTCTGGGTTTTTCTCCTATGGTTTTGTTTTGTTCACCCCCACTCCCCCGTTTTTTTTTCCTGGTGAGACGAAGAATGAATAGTGTATATTGAAACGATGCCCTTTTTGGGATGGAACGGCCATTTGCAATTTGGTCCTTTAGGTTTTGATATTTTGTAATGAAGCCCTGGATAACATTTAATTGGACCCTGCATTTTCGCCCCTTGCACGAACCAGTCCTTAGTTTCTGAGTTTTCCAATTCCGTCCTTAATTGACTCTTCAACTTTAATTCTTTCAAATTTACCTCTAGAAAAATCAATTAAGCTCCCTACAATACCCAGTATTTTCACCTTTGTCCCCATATTTTCATTCCTTGCAATTTTGACCCAAATCAGCCCAAAACTTTGATAATTGTTCAATTAAGCCCTGATTCCATTAATTAAATTAATTTCAAGTTCAATTAAGTCCCAAAACTTATCAATTCTTCAATTAAGCCCTTGCTTTGGTTAATTAAATTAATTCAAAGTTTAATTAAGTCCTCAAACTTCCAATATATATTTGAATTAACCTAGATTTTAATTTATTCTTCATTCATTTCATTTTTATTTGTTTTTCATCATCATTTTTCATTTTTTTTCATTTTTTCATCATTTTATTATTATTATTATTATTATTATTTCTATAGAAAATATAGTAAAAATAAAAATATAAATATAAAAAATAAAAAATTAGATTATGACAGACATCATTATTGATAACATGAATTGTCTTTAACAAAGATATTTTTGTTGGAACAATTATATGTTTCTTATTTAGAAATCATGTGTTAAGTAAAGACTACTATTATTGTAGATAGAAGGAACTATGTTGAATCAATGATGTTCAACTATCATGATTTATATTAGTTATCTTACTTAATTATAATATGGTGTGATTTGTTGTAACCTATTTTTGGGTTCCCGCATAAAAATAAAAAAATAAAAAAAAATAAAAAAATATAACAGTGAAAAAAAGGATGCCAAAGCGCCCTAAAATAGTTAAAAATTAGTTGAGGAGGTTCAAAATTATAAAGATTAAAATTTGGCAGTATTTTGTTGATTGATGAGAGCCCTAAGAATATAACACCGCATACTGCGACATGATTGATGTTAGGTTTTAGCATTGTTATGTGGGTTTTATATTAATATATCTAATAAACCATGAACAAAGATAATATTACTACGTTGTAATATCTTTTTAATCATTATGGAAACATGGCATCAAAAAATCTGTAAATATATTATGGGAAGTCTAACTATGCTGTTTGTTTTTTATTTTAAAATGATTTTTAAAAATTTTAAATTTTTTTTTATTTTTTTACTTTAAATTAATATTTTTTTAGTGTTTTTAAATCATTTTAAAACATTAATATCAAAAATAATTTTAAAAAAATAAAAAATATATTATTTATTATTTTAATATATTTTCAAATAAAAAACACTTTAAAAAACAACCAAATCTATAACCTTAATGCACGTTATATAACCTTAATGCACGTTATAAAAGTAAAAACAGAAGGTTCAGATGACACCCAGTCAAAGTCTTCCTTGGGAAAAAGCTTCCAGGCTTTGAAAAAAGGTTCGTGGAAATTTATATCATTTGATTTTGTGAGTATCGGGTTAGACCCGATTACTGCTGAGAGATGGAGACAGCCGAATGCATGATAATAACGTATTAATTGCCGTGTGGAAATCGTGCCATTTGACTCTGATGCTGTCAAAACCTCCCTAACAACCCGGTTGATAAATACAAGAAAACTTTTAGATGCTCAAGCAAGAGCTATAAAGAAATTTCCTTTCTCCTTTTCCTTTACACGTAACCTTTTTATCTATGGTAATTATTGCATTACTAATAATTTGCAAGAACTCATATTCTGTCTCTGTACCAATATTGGCTCTACTAGTCTTCAGGCGTCAGTACTTTACTCTTGATCAGCTAACCTTTCCGATTGCTGCAATTTGGTGGGATCCGACCATCTCATAAACACCATATAGAGGTAAACAGTGAGATTGTTGCTTCTGATTGCATGCATGTAGTTTTCTTTGTTTTCATCTTCTCAGTAATATTAGTTTTTGCATGACAGCAATATTGACACTAAGAAGATTGCCAGAGAAAATAATTGTTACAGGGGATTGTATGCTGTCATGTTTTTTCTAGCAACTCTTCTTTCCTTCTTTGAAACTATATATAAATTTAGGGACTGACTTGGAAATTAATAAAAAAAAATAATAACCGTGTTTGGGTAGTTGAAGGAAATTAAGTGACGTCTCAGGAATAGCCCTTAAGTTCTGAGTCTGAGACTCAAACTAAGGCAGCTGGAAGCCGTATCGATCAGCGAACATCTCTCTCAGATTGCCACAATTTCATAGCTGGTGGAATCCAACCAACCCTTTCGTTATATACAGGTATAACTAACCTCTTCTTTTGCTTCTTTCTTGTTTCAATTTCATGTCTCTACTCACAACAATAATTTGAAAGCTTTACGTTCATACATATAATTGACAAGTTTCTTCTATTTTAGAATGCAGAAGGAAAAACGAAAACAATCCAAAGATGAAGAAAACGATTCATCCTCGCGAAAGAGAAGAAAAGCAGACCTCAGTAAGCCTGTCAGTTTTGTCTCCACAGGTAAAGTAGAAATATGTCGTGCTCATAGTATAATAATAAAAATTATTCATTGGCCATCTAACAATATTATCGTGTAGCATGTAGTCGTTTTTCTTTCCTAGATACACAAAATTATTCATTGATCATCTAACATCATTAACATCTAGCATGTAGTCGTTTTTGTTTTCATGTTTACAGCAATATTAACACTAAGAAGATTGCCAAAGAACATAATTGTTAGATGGGATTTTATGTTGTCATGTTTTTGCTAGTAAATCTTCCTCGCCTCTTTCTTGTTTTAATTTCATTCCTTAACAAATAACTTTGATTTCATTAAAAAAAAAACACTTGCCGAAGCTTTTATGTTTACATCATTCAGTTAAGTTCCTTCCATCTCTTTGTTAGTTTAAGTCTAGTACATTTGCCCTCGCTCCATTGCAAGTTGGAGTATTTTCCATGTAACTTGGATCAGATCCAAATACTTAAGGTCCACACAAGACCCAAAGACATTGGGTTTTTCATGGCTATGAAACTTAAGACACTTTAGTCTAACATGGCTTACTAGACCCAAGATACCTATGTGTTGGCATGGTTGGGAGACCAAAGTTGCTTTTAGCTTACTGGACCCAAGTCACTTAAGTCTAACATGGTTGCCAGATCTAACCAAAGAGAGATAATCAAAGAAAACAAAAGAATGGAGAGGTAATTGGGTCTGGCTAGACCCAACGTTGTCAGACCCAAGATACTTAGGTCTAAAAACCATGCCAGACCCAAATCATTGTTAAATAGTTAAAATACATTTTTATACTTGAAAAAATAAAAAATAAACTTTGTATATGTGGGTATTTTTATTCTTTCAAATTGTTTCTTTGTGTAATTTTCTATAATCATGAGGGGCATTCATGTTTACATGGGCCTGACAACAATGTCAGACTTACATTACATTACAAGTCATTGTTAAATAGTTAAAATACATTTTTAACCTTGAAAAAAATAAAAAAATAAACTTTGTATATGTTGGTATTTTTATTCTTTCAAATTGTTTCTTTGTAATTTTTTATAATCATGAGGGGCATTCATGTTTACATGGGCCTGACAATAATGTCAGACTTACATTACATTACAAGTCATTGTTAAATAGTTAAAATACATTTTTAACCTTGAAAAAAATAAAAAAAATAAACTTTGTATACATGGGTATTTTTATTCTTTCAAATTGTTTCTTTGTGTAATTTTCTATAATCATGAGGGGCATTCATATTTACATGGGTCTGACAACAATGTCAGACTTACATTACATTACAAGTCATTGTTAAATAGTTAAAATACATTTTTAACCTTGAAAAAATAAAAAAAAATACACTTTGTATATGTGGGTTTTTATTCTTTCAAATTGTTTCTTTGTGTAATTTTCTATAATCATAAGGGGCATTCATGTTTACATGGGCCTGACAACAATGTTAGACTTACATTACATTACAAGTCATTGTTAAATAGTTAAAATACATTTTTAACCATGTCAAACCCAAGACGATTGGGCCTAACGTGTTTGCTAGACCCAAGTCGCTTGGGTCTAGCTTGTTTTCTAGACCCAATTATCTTGGATTTAGCATGGTTGTCAAACCCAAGGTATTTAGGTTTGGGGTGGTTTAATTGAAAAGAAAGAAAATATTATTTTAATAAAAAGATAACATGAACACTTGATAATCTAATGATCCAAGGTTTGACGACTATGATAAAAGATTTTGTCACCCCAATAAAGCTAA
>CM017482.2:2230673-2309474 GCA_007827005.2 Populus simonii | reverse complement strand
CAGACTATCTTTGAACAACATTGCCCCCCAGTCGATCTGAACATGCTCATTCTTCTGTCTATAATCAAATGGCTTTTGTGATTGCCAGAATGACTTTGATGGACTTTGGTGATTCATTATCTGATTCTTTCTTTGCCCCCAGCTGATCTGAATACCCTTTTGTTTTCCTTCTCAAGGTCCACTACATTGCTCTCAGCTGCTCAACTTCTCAAGGAGTGTCAAGGAGTGTCGAGGACTTCAATGTCATTTTTTATCAAGGATTTCGCCAATTTGAATCGATATTCTTCTTGTTTGGCAATCTTTCTTGTTCTAGAATCAAATCTCATATTTCAAAGATCATGTCTATTCAAAGTCTAGTTTGTTGAAATGAAATCAGGATGTCCTTTTTTGAAAAGACCTTTTGAAAATCAAGCTTTTTTTTTTTTTATCAAAGATCCAACACACGTTATTCGAAATATACAGTCCTTTGATTGTCATGTATTTTGAAAACAGAAATTGACCCGTTGTAAGACTAAAATGGTTTTTTTTTTTCATGGTTCTTTGTATCCATTTTAGACTCTGATTTTGTGTATATCTTTTGATGGTCTATGATGAGGTGACCTTTTTTGTGAATTTCAAAAAAACAAAAGCTCAAGTCAAAACTTGAGGATTCATCAAGAAAGATTGTTTTCTTTTTTAGCACCAATTTTATCAACATGCATAATGACCAGTAGCTTAATTCATGAAGCCACGACTCTTATGGAAAAGCTCTTCAAGTTTCGAGAGCGCCATTTATCGGTTCAAATTGCTCACTTGATCAAAAAGGGCTTTTAAAAGCACGTAATACAGGCTATGGTTCATGGCTTATGAAAGAAGGGAAATTCACAGGCTCAAAAGGTGTTTAGGGTTTCAACGACCTAGGATCAACATCAACTATTCATCAACTCTCTTTCTTGTTGTCTTTGTCGAGGAAAGACATATAACCTTGTTAATCTCAAAGATCAGAATCTCTCTAACATAAGTCATAATGCAAATCCACCTTTCCTTGATGAATAACCAACCTCAATCATCTGATAACATCAGAGGCTTTATAATGGATACCAAAAGTCACGTTTATAGCTTTGCCTCTTTTTTTTTTTGCATTGACTTTTGTTATGCCTTTCCTTGATTGAAATTTCTTTGCTCTTCCTAGACTTGATAGGCGTTCTCCTTCCTTTATCTTTGACTTGCCTTTAAGTGAAGACAATTTCAACTTCTTCTTTTTTTCAATCTTTTTTTTTTTTTTTTTCATAACCTTCCTCAAATTTTCTTATATGCCCCCAGTCTATGTGTTTTCTTGTAACCTTCTTTCAATCATTCGACTTTTGTTCTAAGCCTTCCCTTTATCCATTAATGTCTTCAAAATATCTCTCATTTCCCCCAGTGTGGGGTGTGATCCTAGTCAGTGGTTTTTATGAAAAATATTCTATCCAGCTCAAAATGGGACTACAAGGGATATAATCTTTAGAAAGTGAAGGATATCAAAGATGGCCTTTTCTCATTTCAAGCAAGGTCGGTTAGAACGATAAATTTTGACCCATCTGTAATGATTTGGACTTGTAAGAATCATGATTCACGAGTCCATAACTACTGAATCCACTACATGTCATTATGCATACTGCTAAAACTTAGCTATATGATGTGTGGTTCAATTTCAGAGGTATGAGTTCAAAATTGTTTGGTCACCTCATGTCATTTTCAAGCATCGAGTCATTTCTGTAATCAAAACACTTTTAATCTTCAGGGTTGATTAACCTTTATCGCATGTTGGAGTTTGATCAAAATATTTTGTCAGAATAAAATGCTAAACATCTGTTGATTTCAAAACAACAAAGAGACAAAACAAGACATGTTTCGTAAGGATGAGATGTGATCCCAAAACAAAAATGCAAATTCCATAACAATATGATTGACAGTTCATCGCCATTCCTGAATCAGCTTTTCTGGCAATATCTGTGTTTTGCCAAGCACTTTCAATCACATGTCATTCTGAAGATGCTCGGGGTCAATATAGCCAATGACCCTCCTTCACAGAAACTACCCGTCTTTTGCTCACCAACTTCAGGACTAGATTCTTGAAATTCTCGCAACTGTTCAATTGAAATGGCTGAACCCCACCATGACATCACATCTCTTGTTCGGATTATACCACCTAGAGAATGGTGGTTGCATGGGATTTGTCGGAGTCAGGTAAAAGTCTGGAATCTAGCAGATGCTGGTAAATAAACTCACATGGCAAAGGAATGTCTATCTTTGGCAAAGACATTGGAGTGGTCGATGATACAACAAGACCTGGCTAGACCACATAATTAAGGTTTCCCACCGTCAGAGTCTTCCTTTGATTCATCTCTCATCATTGTTCTGGAATCCTTGGCAGAACCTTCAATCTTTCCCATCTTGATAGCTTGTTCATTCTTTTTTTTTTTTGGCAATTCATACAACTTCATGTCAATCTTCCAATGCTATTGTTGTTGTTTTAGGATTGTTGGAAACCTCTCAATAGCTAAGGAATCCTGGTAGTGCACAAAAACAAAAACGTGTGGAATCACACATTGTCAAAACTGGAAGAGAGCCCGATGAATCTAAAGCTCCTCTATCTCCTCTTCGATTCCCCACAGACAGTGGAACAAACAGACATCTGTAAAGGGAGTTCTCCTCTATTGAAGTTTCAGTCTTCTTCATGTTGTTTAGTCTAGGCTTGTCTTTTCTCCCTACTTTTGCGTTTTCAAGCTAACACTGATGGGAGAAAACCGCATATGATCTGAAACTACTGCATCCCTTCTTGGATTTCCCACTTGCAGATTCACCAACAGATTCCTGCCGAGAGAGCTCTGCCACGTTGAAGTTTGATGTCTGCTCATATTTTTCAGACCGGGTCCGGCTCTTCAACCTACTATAGTGTTTCGGTGCTGAAACTGATGAGACAAAGTTTTGTAGCGTATGAAAGTACTGCATCCCCTCTTGCATTCCCCACTAGCAGATCCACAAACAAATCTCTACAGAGAGAGCTCTGCCACGTAGAGGCTCAGTGTCTAATCATGTGATGCTGCACTGGAATTGGGCTCACAGTGGGGGTAACTTCAAAGAAGGCTAATGCACCATGCACAGAAGGCTAACAGTTATTTGGTGCCATTGGAAGATGTGAAGGCGATGAGCAATAATCAATGCGACTGAACAAAAGGTTGTCATTAGTTGATGACTGAAGGCATTGCTGTTGTTGTTCATGACTGAAAAGGGGAGGTGTAACTTTCATCGGACGTGGACAAACAGTGTTCCCACAGAAGACTGTGCAGACTTCAATTTGATGCTCAACACTTGTTCAAGCAGATCTGAGTCTGGCTGCTTCACCTTTGCTGCTCTCAACTTCATTTTGACACCGTGCCTCTCTGACCCCTTTCTTTATTATCCATCTTTTTCCATCCAGTGTAGTAAACCTCGGATAGGGGAACCTATTTTTCCTCCCGGTACATGCATGATAAATGTATGAACATGTAAACTATATGATGAACTCGCCCTTCGAGGGGTGACATATGGTCGTAACTCTTGTATGATGAAACAAGAATCTTGATTCTTGCCCAAACTCTACAATGATAATTTTCTGAGTGACGGCCATTGGGTCACCCACAAGTCTTGAGTTCAAGATGCTTCAAGAAGGGTTTGCCCTGATGCTAAACAATGTATACGGAGCATACATCCTAAAGGCAGGTTCTAATCTTTTTAAGTGAGACAAAAGGGAGGTTTACTACTTGGTCTCTAAAAAGGGTCTCTTGTTGTCCCAGTGATTGCCCTCGTGGAGGCAATATGGGGGCCAGTAGGCAGTGAGATGGCACGTGTCCAACTATTACCAGTCTAAGCACTCAACGAAGAGTTGGGGTTTACACAAACTTAAACCTTGACTAAAAGTCGTAAGGTAAGCTGCTAGTCCCCTCCTAACCTGAAGCTTGTGTGTGCTTTAAAAAATTACACTATGTGATGTATGAGACAATTCTACAAAATGCATGCAAAATATATTAACAAAAACAAAACACATCAAATACACAAAGCTTAGTCTAATATTGTCAGAAACAGTACCTTCCCCAGTGGAGTCGCCATTCTGTCGCACGTCATAAAAATCCGCGCGGCATCGGCTGGCGATTCTTTTCGTTTCTCGTTTTGCTTTGGTTGGTTCGTTAGAGTCGCCACCTAGTAATTGATTGCGGGCTACTAGGAAACCGGATATACTGGTCTTGTCAGAGATTCATGGGTAAGGAACTGATTGTGGTTAGGGAAGGTATTAGCACCCCTAACGCACCCTACCTGAGGTAAGCTGCTTCGTGGACTTGATGTGTTTTTAAAAATAAAATTCTAGCTTAATTCCAAGGCTTTGATAAATCAGTTATTAGTTCCCAAAATATATGTAGATACATGTTCTACATTTTCATGGAAAATACAACATGATTTTTATCTGTCCTTTAGATATTTGTGCATAAATTAAAATATTAAATTCATTTTTTTTCTTCTTCTGATTCAATAACATACATAAAAATATACACAAACACACACACATCTCTTTTCTATTATTATTTCTCTTCTCTTTCTTTTCTTTTCTTTTTTACACCCACCATACAAAATACAATTTCAAAACAAATAAACAAAAAATAAAAATTACATTAAAATTACAATAACATAATCTAAAAATTACAAAACAGTCCCTAAAACTCCAGAAATTGCAGGGAAGCCCTTCTGCCAGCGCAGGAACAGTGGTGGCGCGTCCTTCCACGCGCCACCGCCACTGGCGGCGCGTGGGTTCACGCGCCGCCGCAAGCAACTGGAAACAGCGGGATCTGGCTCAGCCTCTTCTCCGCTTCCGTTCCTCGCCGGCGGTGACCTGCAATAACAACCAAAAACGCAACAAAGCAGTTGATTTTAGTTTTCTTTTCTCCTTCTCAGATCTGGTTCATTCGGGTCTTCTCCCTTTTCAAATTTGTTTCACTCCTGTTCTCTCCCCTCTCGGTCCGTTTGATTTCTGGTGAGGCCGGTTGAAGGAGATGGAGATCTGGCGAGGGTGGAGCTGCTACGGCTGTCGGTGAGGATGGTCTTCACTCCTGTTGGTGGCGCCGCCGTATGGGGGCTGTGGGTCTGTGGCCGGCTGCTGTGGTCGGGTCTGTTCGTTGACTCGAAGAGGGAGAAGGTGAAGAGTGTGGTCCCGGCGCTGCCGTGTGTGTGGGCTGCTGGCTCACTGGCGAGGACGGCGCTACCGTGTGTGTGGGCTGCTGGCTCACTGGCGAGGACGACGCTACTGCTGGCCGGGTTGGTTTCTGTGAGAGGGAGCTGCTGCGGCTGCTGCTGTCATCTGTTCGGCTGGCTTCGTTGTGGAGAAGAGAGCAGCTGTTGAGCAGGGAGGCTGAGAGAGGAGGGGGACGATGCAGAGGTGAGGGAGCGGCCGGTTTCTGGTTTGTTTTGGGATGAGGGGAAGTGACTGTGAGAGGGGGATCTTGGGTTAGCTAGGGAAAAGGAAAATGTCAGATGGCCGGGGAGAATGAGATGCTGAGGGGGGAAAGGGAGAGTGGCTCTCCTGTTGTGTGGTCTTGGCCGAGAACCAGAGGAAGACAGCGGTGGCTGGGGGAGAGGAAGGTCAGTAGCTGGTGGAGATGGATGAAGGAGAAGAAACCCACCGGATCCAAGCTTGGGTGGGGCGGCGGCAGCTTGGTGAGGAGATAGATTTAGGTTTCCCCTTTCTTTTTTTTTACTCTCCAAACTGCCCCCCTCCCCTTTGTAAATTTTCTCCCCCCCACTACAAAATCAGTATAGCATGGTATTTATAGGAAAAGTTTTACTAGGTTTTCAAACTAGTCCCTCAACCTTTCCTTTCCTTCTCTTTTCCTCTTTTTTTTTCTGTAAATTTTGATTTTTCTTATTTTTTTGTATTTTTGAAAGCGAGCAATATCAACGTCAACTCAACAAGGAAAATCAATGATCATAAAATTTACGCGTTAAAAATTGAACGCGTTTCAAATACCTTTGAAAATTTAAATTCTTTTGAGATGACGTTGAAAATGAAAAACGATGCAAATATATCAAAAATGCATTTTTTTGGGTTTTCATTGTTTTTTTGCTTTTTGGTTTTTTTTCTAAAAAATTATCAAAACATGGGTCAAAAATTGGGTAGCAACAAATAGTATACTCTTGACAAAGTTTAAGTCGAACATCCACTTACTTAATAAAAGGTCTAAGCTCATCACAGTTAAATAGGACATAATTGTGTGCTTGTCTGAACTCTATTTCAGACAAATATGTTCCCCTCACGGCATTTTTAGGTGTGGGTTGTCCAGGATTGGAGAATATTGACAAGTTCCCACTTGAATGCACTTCACCACCATCATCATGCCGTGGAACACGGTTTATCCTCGTTCTCAAATGAGGTTCGAAATAGTATGAGATAAATGTTGAGATCTCCTCAACAATATATGCCTCACATATTGACGCCTCAACATGCGCCTTGTTCTTAACCTTTTTTTTAAGATTGAACAAGTACCTGCATATATATATATATATATAATAAAAAATTATCAATTAAAAACATTAAAATAAAAATAAAAACATTTAATTATAAATGTCATAGCAACTGTAATATCTAACCTCTCGAATGGATACATCCATCTGTACTGGACCGGTCCTCCAACTTTTACCTCAAACGGTAAATGTACGGGTAGATGCTCCATTGAGTCAAAAAATGATGAAGGGAATATCATCTCAAGTTTGCATATTGTCTCGATGATATTCTTTTCAAGCCTTTCAATGTGATCAACATTCAACTTGCTGGAGCATATGTCTCTGAAGAAATGACTAATCTCCGTTAGTGCATCCCATATCCCCTTTGGCAACAAATCACGAAAAGCTAATGGGATGAGTGTTTGCATAAACACATGGCAGTCATGACTCTTCATTCCATATAATCTGCATTCCTCCGTATTAACCAGCCTTGATATGTTCGAGGCATGTCCATTGGGGAAACGCAGACTCTTAAGCCATTTGTAGACTAGTAGTTGTGCGTTTTTCTCTAGCACGAAGCTTGCTCTTGGTTTTGCGACCCGTGACCCATCACAAACCAACTCCATATTTTTACGGTTACAGAACAACGCTACATCCAATCTAGCCTTGATGTTGTCCTTTGTCTTCCCCTTCACATCCATGACGGTGTTGAAAATGTTCTCAAACACGTTCTTTTCAATGTGCATGACGTCAAGGTTATGGCGAAGAAGATTGGTCTTCCAATAAGGAAGCTCCCAAAATATACTTCGCTTCATCCAATTATGGGTCAAACCAAAACCAGGAAACTTCTGCTTACTTGATTGGAGACCAAACACAATTTCACCGTACTCTGACACAACATCAAACAATTCTTCACCGGAAAGACGCGAGGGTGCAACATCATTTTCAACTCTGCCGAACAAAGAAATCCTTTCTGTTCTTTCTGTACCTGTGGTTATGTGGCAAGAAACGACGGTGACAGTCAAAAAAAGAAGCTTTACCCCCGTTTGTTAGCGTGAATGCCTTGTTGTTCTCCATGCAATATGGACATGCTAGCTTTCCATGCGTGCTCCAACCAGAAACCATTCCATAAGCTGGGAAATCATTGATAGTCCACATCAAAGCCGCTCTCATAACAAAATTTTGTTTCCTCGAGATGTCATAAGTCAAAGCTCCAGAGGACCACAACTGCGTCAACTCATCAATCAACGGACGAAGACAAACATCTATATTCCTCCCCGGACTGCTCGGACCTGGTATGACCATAGATAAAAACATGAACTCCGGCCTCATACACATCCCCGGTGGCAAGTTATAAACCGTCAGTATGACCGGCCAACAAGAATAAGGAGCAGCAAATGACCTGAATGGGTTGAATCCGTCTGTACACAACCCAAGACGCACGTTCCTTGATTCAACTGAAAAGTGAGGATGCATACTGTTAAAGTGTTTCCAGGCTTCACCGTCAGAAGGATGAACCATCACTCCATCAACCGCATGATGTGATTGGTGCCATGTCATGTGCTCAGCAGTCCTGGTGACATGAATAACATCTGCAGTCTAGGTGTGATTGGGAAGTATCTAAGTTTTTTATATGCCACGAGAGTCTTCCCTCTACCAGTTCTGGGTTTGTAACGGGAATGCCCGCATGTCATGCACTCGGTCATCTCAGCATTTTCAAGGTAGTATAACATGCAGAAGTTAGGGCATATATCAATTTTCTGGTATCCTAAACCGAGGGGTTTCATCATGGACTTGGCAGCATAGAAGTTCTCTTTCAGCCTGTTCCCTTTAGGTAAAATGCTTCTCGCCCATTCAATAATCTTGTCATAACCGGCCTCACTCAACCCGTGATCTGACTTGATGGTGAACACCTGTGCTACGGCTGATAATTTACTGTGGTTCGTGCAGCCATCCCATAATGGTTCGTCAGAATCTCTTAACAGATCAAAAAACCTTGCTGCATCTGCATTAGGTTCTTCTTCTACGATTGGACATTCCCTGACATTACCTTCACTCATTCTCATTGCATCCATAACCATATTCCTGTAAGGATTACTGTTCTCATTTCCAACTTCATGCATGTTGCTAGCACTAGAAGTTGACCCAACCACCTGTTCTTCCATGCTCTATCAGGAACAAATAGTTCTCCGTGAGCATACCAACACAGGTAATCTTCCATGAACCCTTTGGTTAGAAGATGCATCGTTACAACATCTTGATGCAGAAACTTTAAATTTTTACACTTCCTGCATGGACACCTAATACCACCATCAGTAAAATTCCTCGGAATAGATGTTGCGAAATTAATAAAACCCTGGACACCGTTACAATAATCCATCCTCCGCAATCCTTGGGGTGAGTCCCGATACATCCATGAACGATCATCCATGACTTCTATTGAACCTCTATAAAACATAACAAAAATATTGGTTTTCCCCGACATTATCCAACAAACTAAAACAACACTTATGTTAAATATTCATTATCAATTATCAACTATCAACGTTCATACATACAAATTTATACATATATAAATTTACAGAAATCACAACTTCGAAATATAATTGATAACAATTAAACAAGACACTTAAACAAGCTATTAATTATTTATTTCATCACAACGACACATTTAATTCGGTGTAATTCAAACAAAATTTCAACAATTTACAAACAAATATAATTTGACAAAATCTAAAACAAACTATAACAACTACAAAATTATACATTCATACTACAAGTTTCTTTGACAAATAACAATTAAACAAGTACAAACGTTAACAAAATACATATACTAAAACAATAAAATTCACAATTAAATATTAAAACTAAAAAGGATAGATTTACTTACAAAAAAATGATAAAATCTACAAGAAACGGATATTGTGACCACGTACAAGATATAAGAAACTTGAGTGCTCGTTTGAGAATAGTGGAGAGTTTGGGATGGGTGTTTGGCTGCAGTTTGGGAGGGGAGTTGCAGTTTGGAGGGGAGAGGTGGGATGGGAAAGAAGAAGAAGGAGAAACAGAGGAAGAGAGTGTCGGCAGATGGGTGCATATAATGGTTTTTTCCGACGGCATCACCGTCGGTGATGTCGTCGGTGACAGCGCCACGTCACTGTACGGCTATCTCAGTTTGAATCCCTCGGTAATTTCTGTCGGTAAAATCTCCTGACGTCACCACGCCGTTGCATATTTCCAGACGAACTGTATACCCCGTCGGCGAAACCGTCGGTATATACCGACGGAATATTTCCGTCGGTATATATCGACGGAATTACCGACGGAATAAGTCCGTTGGTATATATCGACGGATTTGGAGACGGAATTATTTCCGTCGGTAATTCCGTTGCTTTTCTCCGGTTTTCTGGTAGTGATAAAACATGATTTTTGCTTGATTCGTGGAGATAGGACCAAATTTTGAAAGCTAAATCTTTCATCAAAATCGAAAGGATGGCTGCTGGCATTGGGAGGAGGTTAATTGAGTGAGCATGTTAATTTGACATGAAATCTATAGCGGATTCTAAGAGTTAAAGCCTGATTTCTTGTATCATTGTAGCTAGCCAACATATTAAAAAACATGCTCTTTACTTGATTCATCGAGATAGGGTTAGATTTTGCAATCTAAATCTCACATCCAAATGGAAAGAACGATAGTTAGTCTTGGAGGGAGGCTGATCATTTAGCTGATTCTGGAAATTAAACTCTGATTTCGTGCACCAAGATTGTAGCTGATATGTTAGAAGACACATTTCCATCGTTTCTGCACCATAAAGAGACTTAATCAGGACCGAAACTAAGCCCTAAAGTTGCATGAGACCTCACTGATTTTGCCTCTTTCCTGCCCAAAAATCTGCAAATGCCATGAACAAAACGGCGCCGTTTATTTTGAAACTCCAACTGTTGCTCTTCCCTTTTCACTCAAAATGCACCGTTTCATTTAATTTGAAATGACGTCGTCTTGAGTCTTGGTTAGGGTTTCTTCTTTTCTTTGATTTAATTGTGCCAAACTTCATTATAGTGTCTCCATTTCGGCGCATTTTGCTCCTTGGTTCCTAGTTTTTCAATTTCTTATGCTTGGTTAATTTCCATCTTTTTTCTTAATTTCTTTCAATTCAGTCCCTAACAAAAATAAAATTCACCCTCTAAATTCTCTGCTTTACTCAATCTGATCCTTATTCCTCCAATTCTTTATTTTTAAGCCAAATTGACTTCAAATTTTAAATTTCTCTCTTTCAATCAAGCCCTCAATTGATTTTATAACTTGGCTACTTGTTCCAAATTCATCCTTGAACCTTAATTGCTTTTAATTTTAGCCAAATTAAACCAATTTAAACCCTTTCTCTTTGCTCAGACCTTAATTATGACTTAAAAATTTTCAAACATCATTTTTGCTCGTGATATTTAAATATTGGTCCAATTGCAACCCTAGCTATATCAATTTATATATTTTTTATGTTTTAAATATTTCTTACACACAAAAATTAAATAAAAATAATAAAATAGATAAATTTTTTGAAAAAATATATTTTTTAGACTTTTTTTATTTTAAATATATATACAAAAATTTTGGTAAAAAATTGAGTTACAACAAAACCCCATCAATTCTCACATCTATAAATAGGTTTAGAAGATTCTCCTTAAGTTGTGCAGCCTAAGTTGCATGCATAATTTTATTTTTACTTTAAAAAGGCCAAATATTGGCTGGTGAAGCTTTTGGTTCCCATATCTATATATGCTCTCACTATTTTCACCTATTGAAATCTTATTAGTGATAGAAGGAAGTAAAATCGTAAACATCCTGCTGAATTAAGTACTTATATTTACCAATTTATGTGATATAGCTTGTAATTAATGCAATAATTTATATATATATATATTTATATATATTGAATAAAATTTAATAGATCATCCGGCAATAAAATAGGAACTTCAAATAATAATTAATGATAGTAATTCTCTTATCGGTAACATCTACATGAAGAAAGAAAAATACAATTTAAAATATTTAATAAACATTCATATTATGTTAACATTTCAAAATTAGTTTAAAACACAAAATTAAATTAGACTAAAAACTACCTATTAACCCTGATTTATTTTTTCATAAAAAATCTCAATAAAACTTCTCTCATCAAATGAAACCTATTAATCTTAAGAATGATATTTTTAATAGTTATAATTGGCCAACCATCAACTTTTATTTTTTTTCATTGTTTTCTTGTTGTTTTCTTTTTTATATCTCAAATTAATAAACTTAAAAATAAATAAAATAAACTTTTAGATGAAAATAAAAATTATAAAAACTATGATCCATCATGTGTTTTTTTTTTTGTAATTTACATTATGATCCTCTTTTTAATTTTGTTTTTGTATATAATTTAAAACTATATCTCAATAGAATTAGACTATATAAAAAAAAAAACAAATTTATAAAGAAAGTACTGAAGCACCTCTTCGGCGCCAGAAATTAGGTAATTCTTCTGATTTTTAAGGGTTAGTTGTCTAGTTTTCCCAATTTAAAACAAAACGGTGACTTCAACCTTTTGAAAATCAATAATAATAATAAATAATTTACTGCTACCATGTCTGTAGCATTGCACTCCTCTTCCAACCCTATATAATCCCAACGTTTTCATCAGGCTGTGTTACCATTGATTCCTTTGTTCTCCTCGCAGTTTCAAACTCCATTGCTTCAAATACTTCTCAACAGCTCCCACCTTAATTTCCTGAAAATTGATTAGAAATGGCAGACAAGATCAAAGTATGGTGCTTCCTACTTTTCCTATTGATGCTGGTGTCGAATTTGCAAAATTGTGCTCATGCCGCTCCACAGGTGCCTTGTTTTTTCATATTTGGAGACTCGTTGGCGGATAGTGGCAACAACAACAACCTTGTCACAGCTGCTAAGGCCAATTACCGCCCATATGGAATTGACTTCCCAAATGGAACCACCGGAAGGTTTACTAATGGCCGAACCGTAGTGGATATCATTGGTGCTTCCTTCTCATCTCCTTGCACGTTATCACTTTCACATTACTTTCGAAATGCAAAATAATTTGTCTCTATATACCAAATTATATCAGTTTACGTCTTGTTTATCACTAGTATAGCGTAATTAATATCACAATAACATGGTTATGAAATTATTTCCACATAAAGTTTCATCATATATTATATATTGTTTAAGAATAAATTACATCATCTCTCCTGAAGTATAGTTCAGGTATTTAGTCAAAAGTTGTGAATTGATAGAACAACCTGCATAGAAAAACTCTACAGTAATAATTACAGTACATGAGAAGAGAAAAAATCATATAGATGTTCAAAATGATAATAATGTCTTTCTTCTTCTTAAAAATTATTTCTTAGTTTTTTTTTTCTCTCTTTTCTTGTGTCTATCTCTTTCACCATAGAATTTATATGTCAAAATCCCCTTAACCGTGATCATAGCAGAACAATTTATTTGCACATACGGATACGGTTCAGATGGTGAATAGACATTACATTTGGGCATTTGCAGGTGAACTTCTGGGCTTTAACCAATTTATTCCACCATTTGCAACTGCTAGAGGCAGAGACATATTGGTTGGTGTTAACTATGCATCTGGGGCAGCAGGGATTCGTGATGAGACTGGAAGGCAACTGGTACCAAATAATTTACGTTGTAGTAATTTTTTGCCTGTGAGTATTTTTACAACGTCCTATGATTTAACTTTTATCTGTTTTTTTTGTTTTCCTATTTCTGCTGACATGTTCCAGGGTGATAGAATCAGCCTGAATGAGCAATTGCAAAATCATGCCGCTACACTCAGTCGCTTGACTCAATTACTAGGGACTAAGCAGGCAGCAGAAAATTACCTTAATAAGTGCTTATATTATGTCAGCTTGGGCAGTAATGACTACTTAAACAACTACTTCATGCCTAGCAATTATACAACAAGCCGATTAAACACCCCTGATCAATATGCCAAGGTTTTAATTGACCAGTATAGTCAGCAAATAAAGGTTGGTATTACTATCCGTTTCGCGAGAAATTTTATGATGCTCAAAATATAAACATTGATACTTGGATACAAGAAGAAAGAGAGAAAAATATAAGAAATACTTATCATTTTTTATGGGACTAGATGTGATTTTTTCTCTTATTCTTGTATCCATCTATTTTATTGAATGAGGATTCGTAGTTAGAGCTTGAACACTATAATTTATTTTTAATAATTGTATTTGTACCTTAATTTATGCATTATATTCCATATATATTTTAATTTATCTTTTTTGTGAATTTATGTCTTTTGTTTCTATTTTTCTTCAGCTTCTGTACCACCTAGGAGCCAGGAAAATTGCCTTGCCTGGACTTATACCATTAGGCAGCATTCCTTACGCATCTTCTACTCTATGCCCCAACAATCTCTCTTGTGTGACCTCTATAAACAACGCAGTCCTCCCTTTTAACGCAGGACTCGTATCACTTGTTGATCAACTGAATAGAGAGTTGAATGACGCACGCTTTATATACTTGAATTCTACTGGGATATTGTCATCTGGCAATCCTTCTGTGCTCGGTAAGTCATCCAACCTGTTGGTGGAGGATGTTACAATTTATTAATACGAGGAATTACTCAGTATACAAGGAGTACGATTCACAGTATACCTAATAACTTCTTGTTTTAATGATTACTATATATTTGGCTCTAAGCAATGGAAATTGTCTGTTTTGTGCATAACAGGGTTTACGGTTACAAACGTTGGATGTTGTCCAGCACGTAGTGATGGCCAATGCATTCAAGACCCATGCCAAAATAGGACTGAATATGCGTTTTGGGATGCAATTCATCCTACCGAAGCTTTGAACCAATTCACTGCAAGAAGATCGTACAATGCCATTCTTCCATCTGATGCTTATCCAACCGATATCAGTCATTTAATCAGTTAACATGCAGATCTAAGTCAAGGAAGATAATATTCCATAAATAATTTATAGAAAATAAGGTGGTCTTGGTCACTTTGTTACGATGATAAAATTATGCAAAACAGCAGTCTAATAATATGACTTCTTGTAAACGAAAAAAAAAAGAGTCTAACAATATGCTGTAACATGCATGTACTTGTACCTCAAGAATGATATATAAGATCGTTTTCTTACGAAATATTTGGATAAACTATCTTTTTCGTGCATATAGATTATCAACTTTCCAGTTCTACTCTTCCAGTTTAAATTTGCTCTTCATTATTAAAAACTAACAGAAGTTTAATGTTATCACATGCATTTAGAAACCTAGAAAACTCAAAAAGCAAAATTAAAAAATAGTTTAGTTGATGGTTGGGAGTGGCATTGAAACGTTTAGAAAACCACAACGGTAGCATTAACAGATTTTAAGGTATAGAAGCAAATATTGATGAATTTAGAGGGACCAAATTAAATTTTAACCAATTTTTTTTTTCTTTTGGACTTTTTAATTTTACTTTTTTTAGTAGGATCAATTGATTTTACTTACTTAAATTTATATTTGCAAGAGTATAATATTATAGTTGATAATATTGGACTTAATTAGTAATTGATATTCATAATTTATTTTAATTTTTTCTATAAGGTAAAGTTGATTCTCGGTTACAAACTTGACAATTTAACTAGATCATCGATTCAATATGTTATTATCTTAATATTTTTAAAAAAATATCATCAAATATATTACCGAATAAATATTTAAAAAATATGTCATTTAATATGCATAATATTTCAAGTTAAAAAATAAATTTTTTATTAGAAAACATATTAATAATGCTTAAATAATTTTTTAAGCTAAAAAAATAATCCGTAGCACCGGAAAATAATACAGTGGAGGACTATTTGTGGTGGATTAAATCTCCTAATAAACCCCATTCGATAGTTGAATTTTATTTTGAGAAATTCAGATGCAATTCATTAGCAGTAAAATTATATAAAAACAAGATAAGCATGTAGTGAATAGCAAAGAAAGGATCTTCAGCGAAGAAAATGGTCCTTTTGTCAGAAGTTTAGGCTTAAGAGTTTAAAATCATTCGAAGAAAAGCATTGAGGAGTTCTGTCTTGTATTTTCTTGACATATGATTGTTGATTTGCAATGGTTGAAAGTATTGAGGAGTTGATGGGTCCATGTGTTCTTGCAATGCAGATATCTAAAAAGGCAAGATCTTGACGGTACTCTCCCAAAGGCTATCGAGAAACTACCACAGCTTAAACATCTGTAAGCAGTGCTTCAAATTACTACATTTCTACAGATTGAGCACCGTGAATTTGTACTGTATAATTCGATTTTATTAGAACTCTATCGGCTCTGCAGATATCTCTGGGCCAACTACCTGATTGGTAATATACCACCTGAATGGGCTAATACCAAGCTGGAATTATTGTAAGAAAATACTGCATTCATGATTTCTAGCCAAGGAATTGCTTACTCATAATTAACAACAGGTCTATCGGCGTGAATCGGTTGACAGGAAAAATTCCTAGCTATCTGGGAACGATTACCACACTTAGATACTTGTATGCATTTTTCTGCTAGTCAATTTCTTGTCTTTTTTTAAATTTAAATCTGTTCAATTGTTTAGTCAGGAGTAATCCTGATAGTAGGCATTTATGCAGGAGCATTCAGAACAATATGTTTTCTGGAACTGTTCCCCCTGAGATTGGAGGCTTGGTTAACCTGGAGAATCTGTCAGTTCATTCAACCTTTTACATTTGAAATTAAGTCCTAACTGATTATTGAATGCTAAGTGTTTTTCTCCTTTTGTGATTGCAGAACTCTCAGTGCCAATTATCTCACTGGAGAGTTAGCCCCGGCTCTGACTAATCTGACCGGATTGAAGGAACTGTAGGTTCTCATTTCACATGGTTATTGTGTACCATACTCGTTAGTTGCAGTATTTGATATTACAGATGCATCTCTTTACTCTCCAAGTTTCATGATTCTGTGTTTTCCGTTCGGCGAATGCAGAAGGCTTAGCAGCAATAACTTCACTGGAAGAATACCTAATTTTATTCAGAGATGGAAACATCTTGATACATTGTGGATGTGCTTCTTTTCCACCTCAAATATTCAATCTCATCTCTACAGCTCTAGAAACAGAGCCTTAATCTGTAAAGATATCAACGATCCTAATGATACCAAGTGTTAGAAGATTAGCAATTAATATTGTTACAATGCTGTTAGTAGTTTTGTTACAAAAGGAGAATCTGTTAGCATTAATATTGTGTGTAAAAGGAAGAATATTCTTCGTATAGTATCTTTCCAATACTACATATATAAACTGAGTATGAGTAATGTAAACATTAAGCAAAAGCAAATAACAAAAAACAGTGCTAGAATTCGTCTTCTGCTTCTCTGTGCATAACAGATTCATTCATTCTCTGTTCTTCGTTCTTTTCACTCTCTGCTTTTTCTTCATTTCTATTTCATTTCTATATAAACATTACTGTCTATCGTGGTATCAGAGTACTGGAACTCTTGATCTTGTGGCCATTAACTTCTGAATTTTGGCTTTATTCTCATCCTCTTCATAAAATTCTTGTGCACTTATTGATGTGCCTATCAGCTATTTGATATATTGCCTCACTGATTTTCTTCTTCAAAACTCCAGTTTTCTATTACTTCACCGAACATTATAATCTTCAATTTTCTGCTTTCTCCTACATTCTAAAATGGTGACTAGCTCTCAACTTCAGATTATTCAATCTCCTATCACTTCTCTGCTTCCTGCAATCTCTACTGCTATAACAGTGAAGCTTGACGATACAAACTACCTCATTTGGCAATTTCAAATGAAAATTCTTCTTGAAAGTCATGGAATTCTAGGATTTGTTGATGGTTCCAGAAAATGTCCAAGTCGATTTGATACAGATTCCGATATTGAGGGTGTTGAATCTGATGATCATCAGATTTGGAAAATGCATGACAGAGCACTGATGCAGCTACTTATTGCCACTGTAATAGTCCGACTGTACGACTCGATCAATGTTAAAAGATTCCAACATATCCTCTTTATTTAAGGGTAATTTTTTTTTTCCTTCCAAAAATCGTCAGAGTTTCATTTGCATGTAAGACATCCCAAGTTATCCACTACTATCAGTTTACTCAAACAACCCATCATCACAAGGTCCCTTAATTCCGGACCTTATATCAAACCTCATGATTCCACACCTCATACAATCCACACAATATATATATATATATATATCCTACGAGTAAGTTCAATATGAACTTAGTCCAACACGTTATATCATAAAATTTAAAGGAAAATGAGTACTCACATGCAAAGAAAGTATTTACAAAATAAGAAGTGTTCTTAAATATTTCAAAAGGGTTGATTACAAGATAACTAAGATACTACATGCTAAGCTGAACCTTTATAAATACATCAAGGTTTGCACAAAAGTATACTGCCTAAACACGTTAATTCCCTTTTGTTTTAAGTTAAATAATTACATAAGTTTCACAAAGTAGAGTCCTAAACTAATGATCTTCCTGGATGTTTGATGGACCTGTAACATAAATAAACATACCATTATGTTGCTAATGAATATATGTATGCTCATGTAATGAATACGAATGAAGTATTTGCTTTCTATCGACTCCATGAAAACTCTAACAAAAACTTATATTTTGCTTGTAAATCTTTTAAACTCAATTAACACTCATTTGTATATTCTAAATTGAATAATCTTATTTACTTGCATAAACTGGGTGACATTGCAAGGTTTAATCCTGTAAATCATATCCCGGTAATCCTATCACGGACGCCAATAGCCGAAGCTAATCATGTAAATCATATCCCGGCAATCCTATCACGGATGCTATTAGCCGAAGCTAATCATGTAAATCATATCCCGGCAATCGTGCCATTAGCCGAAGCTAATCACGTAAATCACATCCCGACAATCCTATCACGGATGCCATTAGTCGAAGCTAATCATGTAAATCATATCCCATGCCATTAGCCGAAGCTAATCACGTAAATCTTATCCCGGCAATCCTATCACGGATGCTATTAGCCGAAGCTAATCATGTAAATCATATCCCGGCAATCGTGCCATTAGCCGAAGCTAATCTCGTAAATCATATCCCGACAATCCTATCACGGATGCCATTAGCCGAAGCTAATCATGTAAATCATATCCCATGCCATTAGCCGAAGCTAATCACGTAAATCTTATCCCGGCAATCCTATCACGGATGCCATTAGCCGAAGCTAATCATGTAAATCTTATCCCGGCAATCCTATCACGGATGCCATTAGCCGAAACTAATCTTGTAAATACATTAGGCTTTATTTACATTGAACACAATATTTATTATAATTGCATTCACCAGAAGGATTCTAAATTGTATAAGTGCAAATAGGAGGGAAAATCACGCACCTGCTTCGCCTGTCTCACGACCTCCTCTAATAGAAGATCCAATCCTGGTTGCTCCTCCTGAATAACAAGGAAGTTTTTTTTTTACTTTCTATGCATGTTCATTTCCTCATAATAACATACATACATATATCATGTATATTTTCAGAGTTAATATCTCAATATACAAGTGTTCGTATGACTCAATTCTTTTATATTCTTATTTATAGTATTCACATGAAGTCTACGGTTACTGTCTAACTTTGAACTGTTACTGTCCAATTTCCAACTGTTACTGTTAAATTTCCAACTGTTACTGTCCAATTTTCAACTGTTACTGTCTGACTTTGAACTCTTACTGTTGACTTTTCCTCTTGTTACTGTTTGACTTTTCCTCTTGTTACTGTTTGACTTTTCCAACCGTTAATGTCTGACTTTTCCAACCGTTACTGTTTGACTTTTCCAACTGTTACTGTTTGACTTTTCCTGTTGTTACTGTTTGACTTTTCCAACCGTTACTGTCTGACTTTTCCAACCGTTACTGTCTGACTTTGAACTGTTACTGTCCAATTCCAACTGTTACTGTCAAATTTCCAACTGTTACTGTCTGAACACTCATCAGATTTTTAACTATATCTAAAGTTCTAAAACTCCATTTTAACTAAGATTGATCTCGTTAGAAAGCTAATACACGAGGCTACTAGTTCTCTGATGGAGGAAAACCCAATTTTGCCTCCAAGATAGTCAAAATTGTTCATTTACTAATTAGTCCTACTGCCCTACATAATCAGTCACGACTCAGTCTTAGTTGGTAACCCATAATTGGAGTTCTATATTTTCAAATTGAGCAAGACCAGTTTCCTTGGTTAGCTAACATTCAAATATACAATTTCTATGGGGAACCCGAACCTAATCCCCTCATCCTCCTACCCGAAATCTCATCGAAAGTTAGGAGACAAGTCTGTCCAGATTCGTCTCCCCCTCCCCTTCACACAATACTTTCATAAACTACATACTACACACATGAATTAACTTAATCTCAATAATAAGTACTTTTTCCCCAATTTAAGTTTAAGAACCCTAACCTATGATTCAATATCAAGGCATCAATTCTTCATCGAATTTAAAAAATGATTTTTTTAAGATCATGTTTAGAATACCTTACCCGGTATAAATTAAGATTTTGATCTTCAACCAGTTGAAGATTTTCAACTCCCTCCTTTCTTTTCTTCTTGTTCAATTTCTCTCCTGTCTTTTCTTCTTGTTCAATTTCTTGGTAATCCTTTGCTCTCAAGTGTTTATCCCATCTTTAAGCTCTTAATCTTGGATGGGTTCTTGAAATTTTAGTATCTCTCTCTTGATTTCTCGAGAATGGGTATAAAACTCCCTATTTTCTCTCCTTATGGTTCCTACTGATTGTCTTGGTGAGGAGAGAGTATTTATACTCTATATTTTCCCTTATTTGCATTTAGACCCCCTTTTCCTTTAAGTGCATTATTCTCTTCAATTAAATCTAACCCTCAACAGTACCGGGTTTATTATAATATCTCGAATTATTTCGCCCGGAAATTTATATTAAAAATTTTATGAATTTCTGTTTTTATTTAATCATATGCATGAATTCTTTCACTTTTATTTATTTATTATTTTTCCTGGGTTTTACAGCCACTCTTTCTTCTACTGCCATTTCCTATGTCATTGGCTGCATCAGTTCTCATGATATGTGGGTTCAATTGCAGGATCGTTTTTCTACAGTAACCAAGGCAAGAATCTTTCAAATGAAGAGTGAACTTCAAACTATCAAGAAAGGTTTAGAACCTGTGTCTCAGTATCTGCAAAGAATCAAAGATGCCCGTGATCATCTCTCTGCTGCTGGAGTTTATTTTGAAGATGAGGATATTGTGATCTTGGCTCTCAATGGCCTTTCTTCTAACTATAACACGTTCCGATGTATGGTTCGAGGCAGAGATAATGTGTTATCTCTTAAAGATTTTCGCTCTCAATTGCTTGCTGAAGAAGCTACTATTGAGCAGACCCATTCCTCTTCTCCATTTGTCTCTGCTATGCACGTTCAGAATCAAGTGTCTCAAGGCAAGGCTCTGGTTCTTGATGAAGGTAATTCTAATCCTCTTTCTTCCAACTTCAAGTCAGCTCCATCTTCTTAATTTTCCTCTAGCTTCCGTGGAGGTTCTAACGGCTATCAGAGTGGTTTCAATGGTCATAACACTGGTGGTTATTTTCACCACCGTGGCTCTCAGTTTAGGGGCCGTGGTAGAGGTCGCCATACTTTCCAATCTGGCCAACGACATTATCCTGCTCAACCAAGCTCTAATCCTGGTATTCTTGGTCCTCGAACTAATATGCCTACTTGCCAAATCTGTGGTAAGAGAGGTCATGTTGCTGCCGATTGTTATCAACGTCACAACCAATCCTCAGCCCCTACCTCTTCTGTTCAATGTCAAATTTGCTGGAAATATGGGCATTCTGCCATCCAATGTTATCATAGAGGCAACTTCTCCTATCAAGGCCGTCCTCCTTCCATCAATCTTAGTGCTATGGCTGCTACCTTTCCTCCATCTCCTGAACCATTTTGGGTGGCTGATACTGGCGCCACAGCTCATATGACATCTGATTTGTCTCACCTTCAGGAGGCTACTTCTTACTCTGGTCCTGATGCTATTACCACTGCTGGCGGTTCAGGTTTGAGCATTTCTAGTATTGGCTCTTTTGTTTTGCCTATTCCACAATGCTCCTTACAATTACACCAAGTGTTGCATGTTCCTAAGCTATCTCAACATCTGCTGTCAGTTTATAGGCTGTGTAAAGATAATCATTGTCGATTTATTTGTGATGACTTTGGTTTTTGGATTCAGGACAAAATCACGGGGAATGTCCTTCTCAAGGGCCTGTGTAGTAATGGTTTATATCCTATTCCTTTTTCTGTTTCTTCTAGTTCCCACACACCTTTTCAACTTGCATCAGCTTCCCATCATAATCAGTCTTGCTATCTTGGTCAACAGGTTCAAACCAGTCTTTGGCACAAGTGATTCGGTCATCCCTCTAATAGCATCACGTCCACTCTTCTCACTCAGTCTCAGATTCCCTTCACTTCAGATCCTACCAAGTCTGTTTGTACCACTTGTTTAGAGGGCAAAATTACTAAGCTTCCTTTTCCATATCCAGCAGTTAAGTCTATTCACCCTTTAGAAATCATACATAGTGATGTTTGGGGCCCTGCACCCGTAATGTCTGTTGATAGCTTTAGATATTATGTTAGTTTTGTTGATGAATGTACACGGTACTCTTGGATTTTTCCAATGATCAATAAAGGAGAGGTTTATTCTATTTTTGTCCATTTCCATACATTTTTAGTTACTCAATTTTCTGCTACACTTAGGATCTTTCAAAGTGATGAAGGTGGTGAATATATTAGCACCAACTTCAAAAACTATCTTCATACTAAGGGCATTGTTCATCAAATGTCATGTCCCTATACCCCTGAACAAAATGGTCTTGCTGAGAGAAAGCATAGACATATTGTGGAAACCACTGTCACTTTGTTACAAACTGCCCATCTCCCTAATAAATTCTGGTTTCATGCTTGTGCTACTTCCATCTATTTGATTAATAGATTGCCTTGTCAAATTCTACTGCTGAAATCTCCTTTTTTCTTGCTGTATGGTTCTTCCCCTGTCATCCATCACTTGCGCATCTTTGGTTGTGCTTGTTTCCCTTTACTTCGGCCTTACAACACTAATAAACTACAGCCAAAAACTTCCACATGCATCTTTTTGGACTATGCCGGCCAATATAAAGGGTATATTTTTTTTTCCCTTTATACCAATCGCATCTTTGTGTCTCGTCATGTCCTCTTTGATGAATCATTGTTTCCTTATATCTCTGTGCCTATGCCTGCAGTCTCTCCTTCTCTGCATGTGTCTGCTGTCTCTCCTTCTTCCCCATCTATCTCTCTTCATAACTCTGTTTTGCCTTTTGTTTCTTCCTCTCCTTCCTTTCCTTCTACTCCTTCTGCATCATTACCTTCTTTGTCACCTGGTCTGTCTTCACAGCCCTCATCTGACTTGCACTCCCCTGCACATTCTCCTCTCCCCGTGGATCCTGACTTCCACCCTGAGCGCCTATGTGTCGTTCTGCCTCTCTCCCCCATGAATCTTCATCCCATGACTACCAGGTCTAAAAGTGGCATTTCCAAGAAAAAGGCCTATTCTGCCACTGTTCAGTCTCTTGCTCTTTCTCAGGTTGAACCTCGTTCCTTCAAGATTGCTTCTGCCACTGTTGAATGGCAATCAACCATGCAGGAGGAAATTGAGGAGGTTTATATGACTCAACCTCCGGGCTTTGTTAGTAAGGCTCATCCCTCTGATTTTGTTTGCCGGCTGAGGAAGTCTTTGTATGGTCTTAAGCAGGCTCCTCGTGCCTGGAATGAGCGGTTCACCAGTTTTTTGCCCAGCTTGGGGTTTCAAGCATCTCTTGCTGATTCCTCTTTATTTGTTCAGCACTCTTCTCATGGCACTCTGATCTTGCTCCTCTATGTTGACGATATCATTCTTACTGGCAGCCATTCCTCTCTTTTTTCGTCTGTTATTGCTGCTCTGTCTCAAGAATTTGACCTCACAGATTTGGGTCCATTGCATCATTTTTTGGGCCTGCAGATTTCCTATCTGCCTTCTGGTTTACTTGTGTCTCAAACTAGCTATATCACTGACTTACTTGCCAGGGTTGATTTGCAGAATTCAAAATCTTGTGCTACTCCTTGTCTTCCTCATCATCACCTGCTCAAGGATGACGGCCAGCCATATTCTAATCCGCAGCAATACAGGAGCATTGTGGGAGCCTTGCAGTATCTCACTTTCACAAGGCCTGATATTGCCTTTTCGGTGAATCAAGCTTGCCAGTTCATGCATAATCCAATGGTCTCTCATGTTGTTGCAGTCAAACGTATTTTGCGATATCTCAAAGGTACCCTACATCTTGGCCTTCACTTTCATCCTGGTCCTCTTCATTTGCAGGCCTACAGTGATGTCGACTGGGCTGGAGATCCTAATGATCACCGGTCTGTCTCTGGTTCTCTTGTCTATTTTGGTTCCAGTCCTATTTCTTGGGCTTCTTAGAAACAACATACTGTTTCTCGTTCGTCTACGGAGGCTGAATATCGCACTCTCACTATCACTGCTGCAGAGCTTGCCTGGATTCGTCAACTGCTTTGTGACATTCATATTCCTTTACTTCTTCCACCTTAATTCATTGTGATAATATTTCTGCTATCTCCCTTGCTTCCAATCCAGTGTTCCATTCCAGGATGAAACATCTCCAGATCGATTATCATTTTGTTAGGGAGCGGGTTATCATGGGTGATTTACTGGTCCAGCATGTCTCCTCTAGTGATCAGTTTGCTGATATCCTCACCAAAGGCCTTTCCATTTCTTTATTTCAGCATCATTGCTCCAATCTCATGCTTGGCTCCTCCCAGCCTGCGATTGAGGGGGCATGTAAAGATATCAACGATCCTAATGATGCCAAGTGTCAGAAGATTAGCAATTAATATTGTTACAATGCTGTTAGTAGTTTTGTTACAAAAGGAGAATCTGTTAGCATTAATATTGTGTGTAAAAGGAAGAATATTCTTCGTATAGTATCTTTCCAATACTACATATATAAACTGAGTATGAGTAATGTAAACATTAAGCAAAAGCAAATAACAAAAAACAGTGCTAGAATTCGTCTTTTGCTTCTCTGTGCATAACAGATTCATTCATTCTCTGTTCTTCATTCTTTTCACTCTCTGCTTTTTCTTCATTTCTATTTCATTTCTATATAAACATTACTGTCTATCATAATCGACCTTTTTATTTTATATTAACAAAGGTTTCTCAGGGCCCATTCCTTTAAGCATTTTTCTCTTGAACAGTCTAACTCAGTTGTAAGTTGTGTTCCTGGGTCATAGTTCATGAAAAATCATCAACTATAAAAACATGAAAGTCTCACATTTATTTGCGGTTGATGTTTTCCAGAAGAATCAGTAACTTACTTGGAGATGGTTCAGAGTTTCCAAACCTAGAATCTATGCAAAACATGACCTATTTGTGAGTCATTCTCTCTGTTGACGCTCTCATATCAGGATATTTACAATGCAGTATTTAGCTTACATGAATTAAATGCATGCTGCAGGATGCTGAGCAACTGCAACTTGTCAGGATCTTTTCCCAGAAACTTGACTGAAATGAAACGACCGAAAGTTTTGTAATCTTCATTATCTCTTATGCTTAATTTTTCATTCATCTACATCAATATTGAAATGTGAATTTCACGCATACTTAGAGCTGCCGACCTTAGATTGCTAATTTAGTTATTATTTGTACTTTTTTGTGAACTTTCATAACGTAGAATTAAGAACAATATGCACCTTTTGTTTTGGTTACAGGGATCTCAGTTTCAACAGATTGAAAGGAGATCTTCCAACAGATTATGATGACCTAATAAGCTTGGAGAAAATGTAAGTATTCTAGATTCATGAGGATGGCTAGCTACTGTGTCTTATGGTGCATGAGCAGCCTCCACTGTGCTGTAAACAGCATATAAGTAGTCATATGATAAGCTTATTGTCCCAAGCCATCATCTAAGCTTCAAAATTTTGTCTAGTCTCGGGACAGGATTTGGCTATAGTAATCATGGTTAGATGCTCAACCGAATGATAATTTTTTATTATTGCATAGTTATGTTACAAGGAACATGCTTTCCGGACCCATCCCGCCCTGGATCCAGAGCAGAAATACTCGCTAGTAAGTTATTTTTCTTAATTTCTATATGAAATACGTTAGAAATTTCATAATGTATTTACCTTTATCAACATAATTTTAATGCATACATATTATATTGAGAATTATGCTTAGTCCATCTTCTCTCCCTTGTCATACGAATGACTGAAATGATCAACTTTTACTGGCACTTCCAGGTTTCCCTTGTCTGTGAGAGCATAAAAAAAAAGAGATTTAGGCCATTATTTATATAATTTTGTAGGATTAATCTGTCTGTGGCCATAAAAGTAACCCTAGCTTTTGAAGAACTATACTGATGGGCAACTGATAAACAGACAATCATTCCCATAATTTATTGATTTCAGTACAGATATGTATGGATAATCAAACTATTTCCAATTGCAATATCTTTCAAGTTACTATCTATAACTTTGTAATAAAAATTCTAAAAATCTGTGCAAAGTTGTCTCAATGTTGAAAGAAGCTATCTTTGCATGCAGTGAATTTGATCTTTCTTACAACAATTTCACTGAAATCCCAACTAATTGTAAAGAAACTGTAATGTTTTGAATTAAAAGAGATAGGAAAAGGCAACCAAGCCCTTGGTGGCTTAGAAGAAAGTATAATTAAATGAGGGGTATTGTACTAATTATATAAAGAGATGATAAATATAAATAGAAAGTAAAAAAAAAAACAAAAAACAAAAGAGGGAGCTGTGTTCTTGAGAGCAAACCGTGAGAGAGAAGGGAGAAAGAAGAAGAAGAAGAGAAAAGAGGGAAATTAGAAGGGAAATAAAAAGGAATTGGAGGAAATAAGTAAAAAGGGTAAGATTATGTTTTAATGTGTATAATATGTTTTCTTTAGCTTTAATTTCAGTTTTGATGAATGTTAGGGTTTTGAAAATTTATGTTTTGGCTTTAATTAATTAATTAAATTGAATGTTATAAGGTTGATTGTCGTGGGTAATGGATTGTTAAGTTGAATTTGAGAGATTGTAGATAAAAATGATAATTTTGAGTTATGGTTTCGTTTGAATGGTGAATTTGTGTTAAAAATCAGGGGATAACAGTAGGTAATCTGTGAAAATTCTGGGTTGAAGTTGAAGATGATGAAAATTCAGTTTGGTCCCTTAATTTTGGAAAATTACAGTTTAGTCCCCAAACTTTGATTCATGGGTTATATAAAATAGTGGCAAAACTATTATCCACTAGGCTCAGAAGTGTCTTGCCAGATGTGATAAGTGTAAACCAGTCTGCTTTCATTGCAGGGCGTCAGATTCTAGATGGGTTCATGATAGCAAACGAGGTTGTCCATACTATTCGCAGTAAGAAGGACCACGGGTTTTTGCTAAAGGTAGATTTTCATAAAGCCTTCGACTCGATATTGTGGGAGCATATTGATTCTACCATGGACTATATGGGTTTCGGCTCTCATTGGAGGAATCTGATTTCTGAATGTTTGTCCACATCTAAATTGGCCATCCTCATAAACGGCTCTCCTAGCAGAGAATTCAGTGTGGAGAGGGGTCTCAGGCAAGGAGACCCCCTCTCTCCTTTCCTATTTGACATAGCAGTTCAGGGGCTATCAGTTTTATTCAACAGGGCATCTGATTCGGGTTATTTCAAAGGCTTGCAGACTTTTCCAGGGCACCACATAACCCATTTGCAATATGCAGATGACACTTTGATTTTCCTGCCAAATGATTATTCCTCTCTTCTGCATGCCAAGAGGATCCTTCGCTGGTTTGAGATCATTTCCGGGCTGAAAGTTAATTTCTATAAGAGCTCACTTATAGGAATTAATTTGGACAACGAATACACTTCAGGTCTGGCTAACGCAATTTTCTGTCGCAGTGACACTTTCCCAGTCACATACCTTGGGCTGCCTCTTGGTGCTAACCCAAATAGGCTCTCCACTTGGAAACCGGTATTGTCAACAATCAGAGCAAAGTTAAGCAAATGGAAAGGGAAGCTTCTGAGCATGGCTGGGAGAATATGTCTTATTAAATCTGTCTTAAACTCTCTACCTCTATACTACATGTCTGTTTTTACTATGCCAAAGGGCATTACAAAGGCTATATCCTCCATCAATCGTCGTTTTCTCTGGAAGGGCACCTCAAATTCACATGGTATTTGTAAGGTTGCTTGGAACAAGGTAATCAAGAGTAAGTCGCTTGGAGGTCTTGGGTTGGGTTCTATTCACAACAAAAATTTAGCTCTGATGTTTAAATGGCTCTGGAACCTTGATAAAAGAGTGGTAGGAGGTTGGCAAGATCTTATCCTTCGAAAGCACCGGCCATATTTCGTAAATGGCCTTCCTGTTTTTGCAGGCTCTTTATCCCCAACTTGGCGTGGCTTGGTATCTGCAATTTCCTTAAATCACAGCATATCCGCTCGCCTACAATCCAATGTCGGGTTCAAGGTGGGCGATGGGAGAAACATCAGGTTCTGGTCTGATTCCTGGCTAGGCCATGCAGCCCCTCTTCAGTTCATGTTTCCTAGGCTTTACAACCTCTCCCTGCAGCAATCTTTAAGCATTGCAGAAGTCCATAACCAAAGTGATAACTCAATCAATCTTTCTTGGAGAAGACCCCTTAGATCCCGCGAGCTCTGTATGCGGGAAAGCTTGATAGCAGAAGTGGAACGTGGTCTAGTCTTCTCTGAAGACAGAAAGATTTGGAAATCCCACAGCTCCAACGTCTACACAGTCTCCTCAGGATGCCATCTTCTAGATGGTTTAATTGTTTCAACAAACATTCACTCCCCTGCTCTGCTTTGGAAAGGGTTTGCTCCTCCGAAAATAGATGTGTTCATATGGCTTCTCCTAAACGGCAGTGTTTGCACAAAAGATTTCTTAGCTAAGAGAAGAATCATCAATTATGAGGAAGCTCTTTGCCCTTTCTGCTGCAAGGAGATTGAGACTATACATCATCTCTTCCATCTCTGTCCTACATCTTGGTCTCTCTGGGGTAGACTCTTCAGATGGTTTGGGTGTGTAGGCTGTCTGCCAAAAGACCCAAATCATAACCTTCAGAAATGGTCCGGCCTGTTAAAAGGAAATTTTCAACGTCAAGCAATTACCCTTCTCTGTAAAGGATTATACTGGTCAATTTGGATAGCGCGCAACAATATGATCTTCGACTCCAAAACTCCAGACTGGGATGTGATTTTTGACCTCACCTTTCATCGGTTGGCCTTTTGGTTGAAGTCCTCTGTTAAAAATTTCAGTTACACAGGTTCCGATCTTTATAGAAATCCTGAATGTATCATGAACTAGACTAACTAGTCGGGGTTGTAAATTCCTCGCTCTCTTCATGATTTAATTCCCCCCCTGTAATCTTTCTTATTTCAGCCCTCATCTTCTTAATGGGGTCGCCTATTTATAATATTCTCGATTACTATCAAAAAAAAAAAAAAAGTCCCCAAACTTTGAAATATTACAGATTGGTCCCTGGGGCATATTCCGAGATTCTGAACAGAATAAAAGATGAATTATGGGCAGATTTCCAGTATAGTTATGAAATTTTAACACTTTCAATTTAGTCCTCCAATTTGACAAAAATTACAATTTGACCCTAAAAATTTGGTAAAATTCCAGAATGGTCCCTGAAGTATAATGAGATATTCTGGACAGAATTGAGGATTAATTATGGTCAGAATTTCATTATAGTCATGGATTTATGATATTTTTAGTTTGGTCCTTCAATTTGACAAAAGTTACAATTTGACCATTAAAAATATGATAAATTCCAGATTAGTCCCTAGCTGTAATATTAACTTTTTCAGATTGTTTTGATGAATAATTTAGGGTTATTTATTGAATTATTATCAATTTTATTATTTGTTTTATTATGGATTAGATTTCGGGAAAACCGTTAAATGTTGGGTTTTTAGGAAAAATAACTAGTTAGTTCAAAAACATATAGGGTTATGGAATACACCCTTAGATAAGTGTATTAAATAGGTTATATATTCTTTTGAGTCATTGAATATGTCTTCTTTATATTAAGATAATCCTTATATTCTACCGGCGGGACGTTAGTAGGATTTTCTTCGGTGTCTGCTTTTGACTTCTGTTTGTTTTCGAGTCAGGTGAGTGGATAATTTTTCATATGCATGAGAAATATTATAAATATTTGATTTGTTAATATGAATTGGATCATGCTTCTTGATAATACATATGTTGATTATTATTCTTGTTTTGATAAAGCATGATCAATTGTTGAATCTGAATTCTTGATATGAACCAGTATATATTTTGAATTGAATTCTGAATTGATAGCTCCTCATTTGATTGATGTCATGAGTTGAGCCTTGAGATATGAATACGTCTATTTGATTATGATTATGACCCTATAGTATGCCAGTCAGAATACCCATACTAACAGGGTAGTGTTAGTCTTTGTGCACATCGTATCTGAGCCCTAGTTGGTCGGAGGAGTCACCAACCTGTGTGGATTGATCATCCCACAGTACAGAGCCTCATGCTCATTGCATTTTGATTTTCTGACGAGCTTTACCTTCTGATATTCTTGTTATAGCCTATTTGAGAAACCTTCCTATAAGAACCTAGAGCCATACTTGTATATATATTTTTCATTGTTGTATTACCTCGTGTGTGTATATTGAACGTTATCTACTCACTGAGTTGTTAAACTCACCCTCTCATTATTTAGATTTTCAGGCTTATAGCTTGTTAGCGGGTCATTTTTGTTGAACCTTCCAAACCTGCTTTTCGGTTGTAATTTGTACCTTTCTTTTTGTCTAGTTAGTGCTCCAAAACTATGAAATTATATAACTCTTGTATTAAGACAATTCAATTATATTATGAAGTTAATTTTGTTATAAATGTTGCGTTGAACTCTAATTGAGTTATGAGAAGTTTGTATGTAAGTTTGGGTTCGTATAGATATGAAACCTTGGAAGTGAACCTTGCTTATGTGCCGGTCATGGATCCGGGTTTTGTGTCGTGACAGAAACACTGTAACATTGACTTCCTTTTGCTTGTCTTTCCTTTAATTAATTGAGCTTGTTGTTTATATGCTTTCACTTCATAACTTGTAAATAACTTCTGAGTTGGTTCGCCAGAAATTTGTTCAAATGTTCTTGGGGAGGGAACTACTCGTAAGCTTCTACTTCATTAAACTCTTAAGACAGATATCTTTTCATTTTCTTCTCCTTTTCACTTCATTTTTAAGATAAGCTGATGGTTCTCTCCCACCAATCTGTCCATGAAGCCTGTCGAGTGCCTCAGTGATTATTGTTCAAAAAACACTCATGCTTTTGCATCAAATTTATGATACATGTGCTCCTCTTGTTTTGTATTTATGTTCATAGGAATTAGAGTTCGCGAGAGTTCTGATATTGTCAAAACTCTCCAATATTAAGACCAATGATTTGTTAGACTTTTAGTGCTGTTAGGATATAGTTAGTTGATTAGTTTTCTTCATAATTAGATTAAGATACAAGTCTTAGATTGGTAGGATTTATAAGACTATTTAAAGCCACCTTGAATGTTCAGAAATAAGAAGAGCAAGAAGAAGAGAAAACGTTAGCTGCTGTTTTTTCCTTGGAGTAAAAACTTACGTGAGTTTCTTGTTCAGCATCTATGACGTTTTATGTTCGGTTGGATGTGCCAAAGTAAGTGAAATTTGTTTCTTGTTTTCCAAATGCTCATATTGATGACAGTAAACATTTTGACAATTCCGTATAGATCAATACTCGGTGCGCATAAATTGTGGTGGATCAGAAACCACCGTTGGAAATACCATCTATGAAGCAGATGATGAGCCAGGAGGCGCAACAAAATATGTACCCAAAAGAGAGGTTTGGCAAATAAGTACCACAGGACATGTCTGGGATGTTAAACCTTCCGAAGACGACTACATAGCACAAAATATGTCCATACTAAGAATGAAAAACTCTCAACTGTACACAAAAGCTCGCCTCACTCCTTTGTCTCTCACATACCACGTGCGTTGTCTTGTTAATGGGAATTACAATGTGAAGCTTCACTTTGCTGAAATAGTAATGAGGGACAACAGATCCTTCTATAGTCTTGGAAGACGGATATCTGATGTTTATATTCAGGTATTGAAGATCACATATTAATTCCTTATTTAATTGGAAATGAATTGACTGAAGAATTGTTCTTGCAGGACAGAATTGTGTTGAAGGATTTAATATTGAAAAGGCAGCACAAGGGGTAGATAAGGTATACATTCATAATTCTACAGCGAAAGTTACAGATAGAGCTTTAGAGATCCGCCTTCATTGGGCTGGGAAAGGGACAACAACGTCACCGAAAATTGGAATATACGGTCCACTAATATCGGCCATTGATATAGAACCTGGTAAGTCATACCTCTTATATTGTAAATTTTAATATAATATTCAATACCACATGGAGCATGTTGGCATGTAATGAAGTGGCATAGTAATGAATAACTCTACAATCTAACAAATTGCTTTTACTGTTCCTATTTCTACATAGAATTCAAGCCTCCTACGCAAGGCAAGAGGAAGAAGGTCATTGTGGCTGGGTCTGTGGTTTTGTCATTATTCCTCATTTTCATACTTCTATCCTCTCTCTGGTGGAAAGGTTATTTGGGAGGAAGGAAATCGAGGGATCGAGGTACAGTTGATACATTTACTTGATTTTACAAATTCTAGTGAGGAATCCAGTCACTATAATAACACGACAATAAACAATTTTCTGCATCTTATTTGCTGTATGTCTATACATGAATGCATACATTTCTCAAAGAATTATCTCAATCCAAAGGTTGAAACCATTTGGCGAAGCTCAAGGAATGCTTTTATATTACTCTATAACAATGGTTTTTTCAATGGGAATTGGCAATCTCAATGCTGTTTTCTTGTAGGACTGCAAAAACTATCTGTGTTCTTCCTTTGATGAATCATTCATGCAGAACAACTAACATATACATATCCTCTTTGTTCCTTGGGCAGAACTTGTTGGGTTAGATCTGCTAACTGGTATCTTCACCTTCAGTCAAATCAAAGCCGCAACGAATGACTTTGATCCAGCAAACAAACTTGGAGAAGGTGGTTTTGGCTGCGTCTACAAAGTATAGTACATATTTTTGTTTTCATCTAGCTACTTATCTACTATATTATTTCTTTTTTCTTATCAAATCAGCATGGAATGGCCAAGTGAACTTATTTTCTTTGTCTAAAATTATTCTCATATTGCAGGGAGTACTATCAGATGGCATTCAGATTGCGGTGATCGAAGCAGCTTTCGGCGAAATCGAAACAGGGGAATCGTGAGTTTGTGAACGAAATTGGCATGATTTCTGCTTTGCAACACCCAAATCTTGTTAGATTGTATGGATGTTGCATTGAGGGGAAGCAATTGTTGCTGGTAGCCTGGTATATGAATACATGGAAAACAATAGCCTTGCGCATGTTTTGTTCGGTAGGCCTCTGATCACTTCCCCATAGTATCTCATGTAAAGTAATGGGAAAGAAAACAAGTTCTTTGAATGGAATATAGATAGAATTAGTGAAGAAGAAAGTGACGGGTAGGGTTATGCATGATGATTACAGGGACAAAAGAAATCCAGGCAACGAAGCTAGACTGGCATTCAAGGCAGAGGATATGTGTAAGCATAGCGAAAGGTCTGGTTTTCCTGCATGAGGAGTCGACACTCAAAATTGTTCATAGAGACATAAAAGGTACCAATATCCTTCTTGACAAGGACATGAACGCCAAGATATCTGATTTTGGAATGGCCAAGCTTGATGACGAGGACAACACCCACATCGACACCAGAGTTGCTGGAACAATGTGAGTTTCTGATATTAACACAAGGGGTTTATTGAACTCGTGAAAAATCCTGAAAAGAAGACGGTAACAAACTGTAAGGAAAACACACAAGTATTGTCGTTTATCTAAGATAGTTTTTAGTCTTAAACAGTATGATGCTGTAACTGGGCTCAAGTGCCGATGGAAGGGGTTAGCTTTAGAATATGTGGTAGGCAGGCATCTAGGGTTCAAATCACACACTGCAGGGTTCTCATGGATCAGGGTTTCCCCGTCATTTAAACTTTGAAACATTGGACAATGAGTTTTACAAATTTTATTAGAGAAAATTCTAACGGAATCCATCAAGCGGAAGGCCAACTTGAAATGGCGAACATTGAAATTGCTTTTGAAAAATTTTCACTTTTGAGAATTTTTCAACCTGGGCAGGCTGCCTATGAGAATTAGGCCACCTGAAAAATCTCTCTATTTTTCCACCACCTTTCAATTTCCACTCCCGAGGTAGTGCATTTCCTATCCTACCTCCTTTTGAGTTCTTTTCAAGCGCGTCTTCGAGCCCTCGACCATCAAAGGTAGTGTATTTCCTATCCTACCTCCATTCGAGCGCGCCTTCGAGCCCTCGTCTTATCTCCATTCGAGCGCGCCTTCGAGCCCTCGTCTTATTTCTTTTCGAGCGCGCCTTTGAGCCCTCGACCATCAAAGGTAGTGCATTTCCTATCCTACCTCAATTCGATCGAGCGCGCCTTCGAGCCCTCGTCTTATTTCTTTTCGAGCGCGCCTTCGAGCCCTTGACCATCAAAAGTAGTGCATTTCCTATCCTACCTTCTTTTGAGCGCGCCTTCGAGCCCTTGACCATCAAAGGTAGTGCATTTCCTATCCTACCTTCTTTTGAATAATGCGCCTTCGAGCCCTATCATGTGTTATTAAAAAAAAATCCTCGTATTTTTCCACTGGCCAGGTAACCCATTACAATGTGACCATCTGGGCTGGTAACTCATTACAATGTACCATCCTGAAAAATCCTCGTATTTTTCCACTGGGCAGATAACCCATTACAATGTGACCATCTGGGCCAGTAACCCATTACAGTATACCATCCTATACTGGGCAGGTAACCCATTACAATGTGACCATCTGGGTCGGTAACCCATTACAATATACCATCACAAAAAAAAAATCCTCGTATTTTTCAATCATTGGGTAGGTCGCCTTGAACAATTAGACCACTCGTGAAATTCTTCGAGTTTCTTTTATCATTGGGCAGATTGCCCAAAACAATTTGATCCATTTCAAACAAAAAAAAACAACAAAAAAATGGGTCGTCTTCCAAATAACTTGTTTTCTCTGTAAAAGTCATATGTCAATCTACTGTTTTCGAAGTTTTCAAGACTTCTTTCTGTATCTACTTTTCTTTATAAATTTACTACACAAAGCTAAAGAAAATGAAAATTTTCAATATCTTTGCATCGTAAATATTATAAAGAGGGGGCAACTGTCATAACTCAATTTTGGCCCTGTGGCTTTTAATTTAATTTTTACAGGGTTTAAAATGAAAAATTAAAAGATCAGAGATTTATTTCGATGAAAAGTGTGATTTGTCAAACTTCCATGAAAATTAAGGACTACAATATGCTTTTGTCATTCTATCTTTATCTTCAAGATAATCCCTATCTTCAAGATAATCTTTATCTTCAAGATAATCCTTGTCTTTAAGATAATGATAGTTATCCAATTTCAAATTTGATTCTTAATCAAATTCAAACTTCAAAGAAGAGAATGAGTTTGATTGAAAATTGGTTTCTCACACGCAAAAGGATTCTGACACTATAAATACAGATCTCAGGGTATGAAAAAAGGGGGAGGACGATTAGAGAGAAACCCTAAAAAAAAAACAAAACCCTAAGAGAAGGTCATTACCAGAAATCTTGCAAAAAAAAAAAAGAAACATTTCCATAAAAAAAAAAAGAAGGGGGGGCGCGGCCGAATCCAAGACTAGCCGCCGCCGCCGCCCCCCTTCCCCCCAGCTTTTTCCTCACTTCCATACCCCCTAGCCTCTCCATCAAATCTTGATCAACCCCACAAACACACACATAATGGCTGCTGCTACCCACGGCTTGGGTTCCCTGAGTCATCTCCAGGAGAAGTGAGAAGACGTGAAAGATAATAAATGCGAGCAGATACATACAAGCAAAGACTTTCGTCTCACAACAAGCAGGAAGGACGCTCGTCCTGTTCAAATCAAGAGAAGCAGAGAGCTCTTGCACCAGGGAAAGGAACATTCGTTGCTGTGAGAGGCTGGTGGGGTGAAAGTCGAACAGGGACCTTGCTGCTGTGACAGGGTGCCCTCGTCCTCCTGCATTTACCCTTCCCTTCGCCTGCAAGCTTCACTGATGCTTCTCAACAGCCTAGTCGTCCTGCACCAGCTACAACAACGGCGTCGTATTCAGCACCGTGGGCAGCCACAAGACCCATCACCGACCAGCAACAAGAAAAACAGGGACCAGACCACCCTATCAGTAACTCTCCTTCTCCACAGAACGAGCTCGAGACAACACCTCTCCCCCAGTACCAGCAGCAATGGTGAGTCTCTCTCAAACCGTGACCAACAGCTCCCCTTCCTTTTCATAATAGCGAGAAGTAATAGAGACCGGAAAACTGAGAGAGAATAAAAAAGGAGAAGAAGAACCAGAAAAACAGAAATACAGAGAGGAGAGTATCAGCTGGCCTTCCATCGCAATTGTCTCCCTTCCCGAGCATCAACCCCCGTCTCTGCACCAGGTAAGCTCTTCTTACCTTGCATGCATAATTCCCTTCGTTACTGTGCAGGAGAAGAAGAATCAGAAAAACAGAAATATAGAGAGGAGAGTATCGGCTGGTCTTCCATCGCAATTGTCCCCCTCCCCGAGCATCAGCCCCTGTCTCTGCACCGGGTAAGCTCTTCTTACGTTGCATGCATAATTCCCTTCGTTACTGTGCAGGCGAAAATTAATTCACCAGTCACTGTTGATGTATGCGTACCTCCTGCTGGACAACCGGCTGGGCTGGATGGATCCAGCCCAGCCCGTAAGGCTGGGTTAGATCCAACTTTAAAAAAAAAAAAAGGGGTTTTGAGACCGGACTACATAAAAAAATATATTTATAGTTTTTGTTTCTTTTAAAATACAAAATTTTACGGATTTATTTACTGGCGTCAGAGTCAGGAATATCGTACTTTTTGGATTGCGCTATATTTATCAACGCTAGAGTTGGAAATATTCATAGGCAAATATTCACTGACGCCAGAGTCGGGAATATTACAGGATGACCATAAGAACATAACACAAACAAAACCTTTAGCAATTTTAGACAAAACCAGCAATGCAGCCTGCCTCAGGTAGGACGCTATAGGGGTGATAACATCTTCCCTTTCGCGTAACCAGTCCCGGACCATAGAATCTCTATTGACCAGTTAGGGTTCCTAGTGACCATAATACTAGGTGACGACTCCTCGAACAAGACCTTTTCCCCTAAAAGAACAAGATGCCAGATATTTGTTCTTTTTCGAATCGAGATAATTTTTAATCGGACGCCACGATGTCGGGTGCGACACATGTTTTTTTTTTGTCCTCTCCTCCTTGTTATTTTAGTCCTGGTCTGCCATTTTATAGGTGAATGAAAGGAAACAATCACCGATTTTAATCCCAAATCAAATCCCTATAATTATTGTCACACTCAATATCACGGCGACCTTAAAAAATTCAATATTAAAGAATTAATTTCTGACATCTTGTTCTTTGATATGAAAAGATCTGACTTAAAGAGTCGTTATCTAGTATTATAGTCATTAGAAACCCTAATTGGTCAAGAGAAATTCTACGGTACGAGACTGGTTACGTAAAAGGAAAGATATTATCACCCCTTAAACGTCATGTCTGAGACAGGCTACATTGCTAAATTTTATCTTAAATTGCTAAATTTTTGTTGATTTATGTTATGATGGTTTGCTTGTAATATTCCTGACTTTGATGTTAGTGTATATTCAACAACGAATACTTTCAACGCTAGCGTTGGTAAATATTACATAGTAAAAAAAACACATGGTATTCCCGACACTGACGTTAGTGAATAAACCAATAAAATGATTTTAAAATCAATGCATTCATATTTAAAAAAAAAAGGTGTTATACACTAATTTGTATTTCATAGTAAAAATTCACATATTAGTTATATAATGAAATATCTAAAATAAAATAAAAATATGAGGGACCTGAAAATAAATTCAAAAAACTACATGAATTTTTTAAGCAATTTTCTGATATCACAAAGGGGCTCGTTTGGCTAAATATTAAAACAAAGGGGAATAAAATAAAGGGAATTAGTATAAAGATGTGTTTTGTGAAATACGCCCTTGGCCCAAAACAAATTGGTCTGGCCCGGTCATAGCCTGCACCTTAGGCTGCACAATACGCCCGTGGTTGCTAGTTTTTCAATTTCTTATGGTTGGTTAATTTCCATCTTTTTTCTTAATTTCTTTCAATTCAGTCCCTAACAAAAATAAAATTCACCCTCTAAATTCTCTGCTTTACTCAATCTGATCCTTATTCCTCCAATTCTTTATTTTTAAGCCAAATTGACTTCAAATTTCAAATTTTTCTCTTTCAATCAAGCCCTCAATTGATTTTATAACTTAGCTACTTGTTCCAAATTCATCCTTGAACCTTAATTGCTTCTAATTTTAGCCAAATTAAACCAATTTAAACCCATTTCTCTTTGATTAAGACCTTAATTATGACTTAAAAATTTTCAAACGTCATTTTTGCTCGTGATATTTAAATATTGGTCCGATTGCAACCCTAGCTATATCAATTTATATATTTTTTTATGTTTTAAATATTTCTTGCACACAAAAATTAAATAAAAATAACAAAATAGATAAATTTTTTGAAAAAATATATTTTTTAGACTTTTTTTATTTTATATATATATATACAAAAATTTTGGTAAAAAATTGAGTTACAACAAAACCCCATCAATTATCACATCTATAAATAGGTTTAGAAGATTCTCCTTAAATTGTGCAGCCTAAGTTGCAGGCGTGTGCGATGAACAAATGAATTATAATTCACTACTATAGTATCAAGTGAATTATAATTTACTGCTACTGTAGCAAATGAATTATAATGCAGAGGAAAGCAGGGAATGAGAAAGAACTTACCTGATGTGGGGAGATGAAGTTGAAGACGATGGTGATGGCGTGCTATAGACATCGCTTCTGTTTTTCCTCTCTGTCTATCTGCGTGTTCCTTGGTTTTTATGTTCTCTATAGTTTTCTTGTTTTTTCGTTCGTTCGTTCTTGGTTCTCTAGTTTATCACTCTGTCTCTCTGCGTCTGGCTCTCTCTCCCTCTCTTATTTTGCGTTCGTTCTCGGCTGCTGTGTTGTTCCTGTGTTTTTTTTCATTTCTGTCTTCCTCTCTGTGTGTTTTTTAGCCTGTCCTTTTCCCTGTGAGGCCTTTCTCTAGCTTTTATAAAGCCAGGAAGGTCATGTGTTCATGCCTCCAGAAATGAGGCACGTTCCGTGAGGGATCATAGGCATCGTGGTCCATGATCTGCTAGCTTAGTCTCCTGTTGATCTGGTCTTCAGGATGAGGAGATGATAACCAGTGTGCGTTGAAAGCGACACCGATTTCACACGAAATGACTATTTTTAATTTGGCCCCTGAACTTCTGACATTTAACAATTGGCTCCCTGATTTCATTAATTAAACAATTCCAAGTTCAATTAAATCACCAAACTTTCAATTCTTTCAATTTTTAACCAAATTGACTCCCAAATTATAATTCAATCCTCAAACTTCAAATTTGTATTCTCTTAACTCAGTTCTCAAATATTTTTTATTCATTCATTTTTTATCGTATTATTTTTGTTTTTGAAAATTCAAAAATTAAATTATGACTATTCTGAATTGAAAATCTGCTTAGGAGCCGGCCGCCAACCCCTCTTCGTTTGATTTATGGGGAGAGAATCAAAGTTTAAAGGTTGGGTCTTGAACAAGAATGGAAGGGCTGGACTGGACTGCTGGTCTTTGAAGAAAGGTGACTGAGAGGGCACGTTTGGCTAAGAATCTGTAGTGGATTCGGAGAGTTAAAACATGATCTCTTGTATCGTGATTGTATCCAATATATCATAAAACATGATTTTTGCTTGATTCATGGAGATAGGACCAAATTTTGAAATCTGTATCTTTCATCAAAATCGAAAGGATGGCTGCTGGCATTGGGAGGAGGTTAATTGAGTGAGCATGTTTCACTCGAAATCTATAGCGAATTCTAAGAGTTAAAGCCTGATTTCTTGTATCATTGTAGCTAGCCAACATATTAAAAAACATGCTCTTTACTTGATTCATCGAGATAGGGTTAGATTTTGCAATCTAAATCTCACATCCAAATGGAAAGAACGATAGTTAGTCTTGGAGGGAGGCTGATCATTTAGCTGATTCTGGAAATTAAACTCTGATTTCGTGCACCAAGATTGTAGCTGATATGTTAGAAGACACATTTCCATCGTTTCTGCACCATAAAGAGACTTAATCAGGACCGAAACTAAGCCCTAAAGTTGCATGAGACCTCACTGATTTTGTCTCTTTCCTGCCCAAAAATCTGCAAATGCCATGAACAAAACGGCGCCGTTTAGTTTGAAACTCCAACTGTTGCTCTTCCCTTTCCACTCAAAATGCACTGTTTCATTTAATTTGAAATGACGTCGTTTTGAGTCTTGGTTAGGGTTTCTTTTTTTCTTTGATTTAATTGTGCCAAACTTCATTATAGTCTCTCCATTTCGGCGCATTTTGCTCCGTGGTTGCTAGTTTTTCAATTTCTTATGGTTAGTTAATTTCCATCTTTTTTCTTAATTTCATTCAATTCAGTCCCTAACAAAAATAAAATTCACCCTCTAAATTCTCTGCTTTACTCAATCTGATCCTTATTCCTCCAATTCTTTATTTTTAAGCCAAATTGACTTCAAATTTCAAATTTTTCTCTTTCAATCAAGCCCTCAATTGATTTTATAACTTAGCTACTTGTTCCAAATTCATCCTTGAACCTTAATTGCTTTTAATTTTAGCCAAATTAAACCAATTTAAACCCATTTCTCTTTGATTAAAACCTTAATTATGACTTAAAAATTTTCAAACGTCATTTTTGCTCGTGATATTTAAATATTGGTCCGATTGCAACCCTAGCTATATCAATTTATATATTTTTTTATGTTTTAAATATTTCTTGCACACAAAAATTAAATAAAAATAACAAAATAGATAAATTTTTTGAAAAAATATATTTTTTAGACTTTTTTTATTTTATATATATATACAAAAATTTTGGTAAAAAATTGAGTTACAACAAAACCCCATCAATTATCACATCTATAAATAGGTTTAGAAGATTCTCCTTAAATTGTGCAGCCTAAGTTGCAGGCATAATTTTTTTTTTTAAAAAAGGCCAAATATTGGCTGGTGAAGCTTTTGGTTCCCATATGTATATATGCTCTCTCTATTTTCACCTATTGAAATCTTATTAGTGATAGAAGGAAGTAAAATCGTAAACATCCTGCTGAATTAACTTATATTTACCAATTTATGTGATATAGCTTGTAATTAATGCAATAATATATATATATATATATATATATATATATATATATATTGAATAAAATTTAATAGATCATCCGGCAATAAAATGGGAACTTCAAATAATAATTAATGATAGTAATTCTCCTATCGATAACATCTACATGAAGAAAGAAAAAACAATTTAAAATATTTAATAAACATTCATATTATGTTAACAAATCAATCTCCCAACTAAAAACATTTCAAAATTAGTTTAAAACACAAAATTAAATTAGACTAAAAATTACCTATTAACCCTGATCTAATTTTTCATAAAAAATCTCAATAAAATTTTTCTCATCAAATGAAACCTATTAATATTAAGAATGATTTTTTTAATAGTCATAATTTGGCCAACCATCAACTTTTATTTTTTTTCTTTGTTTTCTTGTTGTTTTCTTTTTTATATCTCAAATTAATAAACTTAAAAATAAATAAAATGAACTTTTAGATGAAAATAAAAATTATAAAAATTATGATCCATCATGTGTTTTTTTTTTTGTATTTTACATTATGATCCTCTTTTTAATTTTGTTTTTGTATATAATTTAAAACTATATCTCAATAGAATTAGACTATAAAAAAAAAACAAAACAAAACAAATAATTATAAAGAAAGTACTGAAGCACCTCTCCGGCGCCAGAAATTAGGTAATTCTTCTGATTTTTAAGGGTTAGTTGTCTAGTCTTCCCAATTTAAAACAAAACGGTGACTTCAGCCTTTTGAATTACAGTCGATATGAAATTAAGGACTCCAAAATACGTGTAGAGGCCACCAAATCAGCCGCCAATATTGATCACTAACCGAAAAAATCACCTATTGAGATGTAGCCTCCATTTCATATAAATACTTTTTTTTTTTAAGTTCCATCTTCTACTGCTTTCTTTCCATGCTCTTTTTTTTTCATTAAAGTTTTACTTTCAATTTTATTTTTTTATATTTTATTAATTTAGAATTAATCATCTTAATCATCTCCTTCATTCGAATTGTATATTATTATTATTATTATTATTATTATTATTATTATTATTATGATCTCGTTCGAAGATTGCTTGCAAATCTCATTTGATGATGTTATCGAGGGATTAATTTCAGCATTCAGTTACATAATTTATTTCTTTCGGTCAATGTCTATAGAGATATGAAGCATGGTCCGTGCACAAGGTGTGGGTCGCCGGGAAATTGAATTCTAAATTAATGCCAAGTACATATGAAAAAATATATTAAATGAGTTGTGATCCCACGCTACACCTGCCTCAAGTGTAATAGTTGCAAATTTCATGTGTGTTTGTTGTTTTTATAATTATGGTTTGAAAATATAAGTTTTTTAAAAATATATAACTATATTATAGTTTTATCAAAGTTCTAAGAGGATTTTCAGTAGAATCCATATAAAATTATAGTATTTATTAACTAATTAAATACATTAAAAATTATATAATTGAGATAAAATACAGTTTCAATTATATTTTATCACGTTGCAAAACGGACCAAACATTCTTTTTAAATCTAGCAATGGTCCGTATACACCTATAATTGGATTTTAAAAAAATCTAATATGCTTTATAATAATCAAGGTGTTTTCTATATTATTCCAAGTATATGATAAATTTGTATCATATATCCTCAAATTTGTATACATGAACTAAAAAGACAAACGATGATGAATAAACTTAAATATTGTATTCTAAATTTGTATAATATCCTCAAATTTTCCACAAAATCAAATGCTCCCATACGCAGCGTTAATGCCCAACCACCTCATGAAATGCTGACAAAGAGGCCAAGAAAGTGAGCTAGCTAGGAACGGCAACGTTTCAAGTAATATTGTGCTTGGGATAAAGTGATCATTCTTTATCTTAATTAATGTGAGGATTAATCTCCCTTTCCCAAATGAAGAATAAATTTTAATTTATCATGAATATTATGCTCTTAGTTTAAATAATAAGAATAAAAAACGTTAGTTCTATCTGTTATAGTTTAAATTATAAGAATAAAAAACGTTTAATTTTAATTTAGTATCCCCAGTATTTAATTTAAAATGGAAATATAAAAAATCAATTTTTCTTGTCATTTTTTTAATACATACAATTTATATTATCACCTATCTGTTATAGTTTATTAAAAAATCGTTATTTTTCCATTTTTTTTCTGGAAATAAAATAAATTTACCTTGGGGAGTAAACATGTCTATTTTGAATATATGCTATAAAACTTTTTAGTTTTCATTATTGATGCAATGTATGGTGGAAACTAGATAATTTCTAGAAATAATAAGAATAGAAATGTCTGAAATTTTATTTAAAAGTAATAATTGATTTCAAAATCTCATAAAAGTAGTTTAAATCATTCGTCATAGCCAAATAAAGAAATCCAATGTAATCAGCTGGATGCACAATTCTCATAACAGGCCATGGATGCACCGAGAGCTCTTCTCCACAGTTCAGAAATTGACTAGATTTTTTGGCTCATTTACTTTTTCTCATGTGTACTGTGAGAGCAATAGTCTGGCAGATTGTATGATTAAGGAGGGAGTGCGAAGATCCAGTGATTTCATTGCTTGGTTTTGATCAATCTCTCAGCTTATGTCTATCAGGCTACTAAAGGTGCTCCACTTCAGAGGTTCAGATTCACTAGAGAGATGAATTGAAGACTCTTGGAAGTTTCCCCTGGATTTTGTTGTGATGGTTATCTTGTGTAGATTCCAATGTTGCTTTCTTAGGCTATATCTGTTGTTTTGTCCTCTTTAAATGGACCTTGCTTTGTTTGGTAGTTCCAGCAAATTAATATGCTGCAGGCTCTGTAATTTCACATGCCGTCAGGTTATGGCGTTTAATGAAATCATATACTTCTCAAAAAAAAAAAAAGCCAAATAAAGAAAAGATAGTTAAGAAAGCAATTTTTTGTTTTAAATATGAGCAAAAGCAAATATTCAAAACATATAAATAATAATATAAATAACCTAAAAGTAAATATTCAAAGTGAACTATAATAATAATAATAATAATAATAATAATAATAAATAATTTACTGCTACCATGTCTGTAGCATTGCACTCCTCTTCCAACCCTATATAATCCCAACGTTTTCATCAGGCTGTGTTACCATTGATTCCTTTGTTCTCCTCGCAGTTTCAAACTCCATTGCTTCAAATACTTCTCAACAGCTCCCACCTTAATTTCCTGAAAATTGATTAGAAATGGCAGACAAGATCAAAGTATGGTGCTTCCTACTTTTCCTATTGATGCTGGTGTCGAATTTGCAAAATTGTGCTCATGCCGCTCCACAGGTGCCTTGTTTTTTCATATTTGGAGACTCGTTGGCGGATAGTGGCAACAACAACAACCTTGTCACAGCTGCTAAGGCCAATTACCGCCCATATGGAATTGACTTCCCAAATGGAACCACCGGAAGGTTTACTAATGGCCGAACCGTAGTGGATATCATTGGTGCTTCCTTCTCATCTCCTTGCACGTTATCACTTTCACATTAGTTTCGAAATGCAAAATAATTTGTCTCATATATACCAAATTATATCAGTTTACGTCTTGTTTATCACTAGTATAGCGTAATTAATATCACAATAACATGGTTATGAAATTATTTCCACATAAAGTTTCATCATATATTATATATTGTTTAAGAATAAATTACATCATCTCTCCTGAAGTATAGTTCAGGTATTTAGTCAAAAGTTGTGAATTGATAGAACAACCTGCATAGAAAAACTCTACAGTAATAATTACAGTACATGAGAGAAGAGAAAAAATCATATAGATGTTCAAAATGATAATAATGTCTTTCTTCTTCTTAAAAATTATTTCTTAGTTTTTTTTTTTCTCTCTTTTCTTGTGTCTATCTCTTTCACCATAGAATTTATATGTCAAAATCCCCTTAACCGTGATCACAGCAGAACAATTTATTTGCACATACGGATACGGTTCAGATGGTGAATAGACATTACATTTGGGCATTTGCAGGTGAACTTCTGGGCTTTAACCAATTTATTCCACCATTTGCAACTGCTAGAGGCAGAGACATATTGGTTGGTGTTAACTATGCATCTGGGGCAGCAGGGATTCGTGATGAGACTGGAAGGCAACTGGTACCAAATAATTTACGTTGTAGTAATTTTTTACCTGTGAGTATTTTTACAACGTCCTATGATTTAACTTTTATCTGTTTTTTTTGTTTTCCTATTTCTGCTGACATGTTCCAGGGTGATAGAATCAGCCTGAATGAGCAATTGCAAAATCATGCCGCTACACTCAGTCGCTTGACTCAATTACTAGGGACTAAGCAGGCAGCAGAAAATTACCTTAATAAGTGCTTATATTATGTCAGCTTGGGCAGTAATGACTACTTAAACAACTACTTCATGCCTAGCAATTATACAACAAGCCGATTAAACACCCCTGATCAATATGCCAAGGTTTTAATTGACCAGTATAGTCAGCAAATAAAGGTTGGTATTACTATCCGTTTCGCGAGAAATTTTATGATGCTCAAAATATAAACATTGATACTTGGATACAAGAAGAAAGAGAGAAAAATATAAGAAATACTTATCATTTTTTATGGGACTAGATGTGATTTTTTCTCTTATTCTTGTATCCATCTATTTTATTGAATGAGGATTCGTAGTTAGAGCTTGAACACTATAATTTATTTTTAATAATTGTATTTGTACCTTAATTTATGCATTATATTCCATATATATTTTAATTTATCTTTTTTGTGAATTTATGTCTTTTGTTTCTATTTTTCTTCAGCTTCTGTACCACCTAGGAGCCAGGAAAATTGCCTTGCCTGGACTTATACCATTAGGCAGCATTCCTTACGCATCTTCTACTCTATGCCCCAACAATCTCTCTTGTGTGACCTCTATAAACAACGCAGTCCTCCCTTTTAACGCAGGACTCGTATCACTTGTTGATCAACTGAATAGAGAGTTGAATGACGCACGCTTTATATACTTGAATTCTACTGGGATATTGTCATCTGGCAATCCTTCTGTGCTCGGTAAGTCATCCAACCTGTTGGTGGAGGATGTTACAATTTATTAATACGAATTACTCAGTATACAAGGAGTACGATTCACAGTATACCTAATAATTTCTTGTTTTAATGATTACTATATATTTGGCTCTAAGCAATGGAAATTGTCTGTTTTGTGCATAACAGGGTTTAGGGTTACAAACGTTGGATGTTGTCCAGCACGTAGTGATGGCCAATGCATTCAAGACCCATGCCAAAATAGGACTGAATATGCGTTTTGGGATGCAATTCATCCTACCGAAGCTTTGAACCAATTCACTGCAAGAAGATCGTACAATGCCATTCTTCCATCTGATGCTTATCCAACCGATATCCGTCATTTAATCAGTTAACATGCAGATCTAAGTCAAGGAAGATAATATTCCATAAATAATTTATAGAAAATAAGGTGGTCTTGGTCACTTTGTTACGATGATAAAATTATGCAAAACAGCAGTCTAATAATATGACTTCTTGTAAACGAAAAAAAAAGAGTCTGACAATATGCTGTAACATGCATGTACTTGTACCTCAAGAATGATATATAAGATCGTTTTCTTACGAAATATTTGGATAAACTATCTTTTTCGTGCATATAGATTATCAACTTTCCAGTTCTACTCTTCCAGTTTAAATTTTGCTCTTCATTATTAAAAACTAACAGAAGTTTAATGTTATCACATGCATTTAGAAACCTAGAAAACTCAAAAAGCAAAATTAAAAAATAGTTTAGTTGATGGTTGGGAGTGGCATTGAAACGTTTAGAAAACCACAACGGTAGCATTAACAGATTTTAAGGTATAGAAGCAAATATTGATGAATTTAGAGGGACCAAATTAAATTTTAACCAATTTTTTTTTTGTTTTGGACTTTTTAATTTTACTTTTTTTAGTAGGATCAATTGATTTTACTTACTTAAATTTATATTTGCAAGAGTATAATATTATAGTTGATAATATTGGACTTAATTAGTAATTGATCTTCATAATTTATTTTAATTTTTTTCTATAAGGTAAAGTTGATTCTCGGTTACAAACTTGACAAGTTAACTAGATCATCGATTTAATATGTTATTATCTTAATATTTTTAAAAAAATATCATCAAATATATTACCGAATAAATATTTAAAAAATATGTCATTTAATATGCATAATATTTCAAGTTAAAAAATAAATTTTTTATTAGAAAACATATTAATAATGCTTAAATAATTTTTTAAGCTAAAAAAATAATCCGTAGCACCGGAAAATAATACAGTGGAGGACTATTTGTGGTGGATTAAATCTCCTAATAAACCCCATTCGATAGTTGAATTTTATTTTAAGAAATTCAGATGCAATTCATTAGCAGTAAAATTATATAAAAACAAGATAAGCATGTAGTGAATAGCAAAGAAAGGATCTTCAGCGAAGAAAATGGTCCTTTTGTCAGAAGTTTAGGCTTAAGAGTTTAAAATCATTCGAAGAAAAGCATTGAGGAGTTCTGTCTTGTATTTTCTTGACATATGATTGTTGATTTGCAATGGTTGAAAGTATTGAGGAGTTGATGGGTCCATGTGTTCTTGCAATGCAGATATCTAAAAAGGCAAGATCTTGACGGTACTCTCCCAAAGGCTATCGAGAAACTACCACAGCTTAAACATCTGTAAGCAGTGCTTCAAATTACTACATTTCTACAGATTGAGCACCGTGAATTTGTACTGTATAATTCGATTTTATTAGAACTCTATCGGCTCTGCAGATATCTCTGGGCCAACTACCTGATTGGCAATATACCACCTGAATGGGCTAATACCAAGCTGGAATTATTGTAAGAAAATACTGCATTCATGTTTTCTAGCCAAGGAATTGCTTACTCATAATTAACAACAGGTCTATCGGCGTGAATCGGTTGACAGGAAAAATTCCTAGCTATCTGGGAACGATTACCACACTTAGATACTTGTATGCATTTTTCTGCTAGTCAATTTCTTGTCTTTTTTTAAATTTAAATCTGTTTAATTGTTTAGTCAGGAGTAATCCTGATAGTAGGCATTTATGCAGGAGCATTCAGAACAATATGTTTTCTGGAACTGTTCCCCCTGAGATTGGAGGCTTGGTTGACCTGGAGAATCTGTCAGTTCATTCAACCTTTTACATTTGAAATTAAGTCCTAACTGATTATTGAAAGCTAAGTGTTTTTCTCCTTTTGTGATTGCAGAACTCTCAGTGCCAATTATCTCACTGGAGAGTTACCCCCGGCTAATCATGAAACTAATCTGACCGGTTTGAAGGAACTGTAGGTTCTCATTTCACATGGTTATTGTGTATCATACTCGTTAGTTGCAGTATTTGATATTACAGATGCATCTCTTTACTCTCCAAGTTTCATGATTCTGTGTTTTCCGTTCGGCGAATGCAGAAGGCTTAGCAGCAATAACTTCACTGGAAGAATACCTAATTTTATTCAGAGATGGAAACATCTTGATACATTGTGGATGTGCTTCTTTTCCACCTCAAATATTCAATCTCATCTCTACAGCTCTAGAAACAGAGCCTTAATCTGTAAAGATATCAACGATCCTAATGATACCAAGTGTCAGAAGATTAGCAATTAATATTGTTACAATGCTGTTAGTAGTTTTGTTACAAAAGGAGAATCTGTTAGCATTAATATTGTGTGTAAAAGGAAGAATATTCTTCGTATAGTATCTTTCCAATACTACATATATAAACTGAGTATGAGTAATGTAAACATTAAGCAAAAGCAAATAACAAAAAACAGTGCTAGAATTCGTCTTCTGCTTCTCTGTGCATAACAGATTCATTCATTCTCTGTTCTTCGTTCTTTTCACTCTCTGCTTTTTCTTCATTTCTATTTCATTTCTATATAAACATTACTGTCTATCGTGGTATCAGAGTACTGGAACTCTTGATCTTGTGGCCATTAACTTCTGAATTTTGGCTTTATTCTCATCCTCTTCATAAAATTCTTGTGCACTTATTGATGTGCCTATCAGCTATTTGATATATTGCCTCACTGATTTTCTTCTTCAAAACTCCAGTTTTCTATTACTTCACCGAACATTATAATCTTCAATTTTCTGCTTTCTCCTACATTCTAAAATGGTGACTAGCTCTCAACTTCAGATTATTCAATCTCCTATCACTTCTCTGCTTCCTGCAATCTCTACTGCTATAACAGTGAAGCTTGACGATACAAACTACCTCATTTGGCAATTTCAAATGAAAATTCTTCTTGAAAGTCATGGAATTCTAGGATTTGTTGATGGTTCCAGAAAATGTCCAAGTCGATTTGATACAGATTCTGATATTGAAGGTGTTGAATCTGATGATCATCAGATTTGGAAAATGCATGACAGAGCACTGATGCAGCTACTTATTGCCACTGTAATAGTCCGACTGTACGACTCGATCAATGTTAAAAGATTCCAACATATCCTCTTTATTTAAGGGTAATTTTTTTTTTCCTTCCAAAAATCGTCAGAGTTTCGTTTGCATGTAAGACATCCCAAGTTATCGACTACTATCAGTTTACTCAAACAACCCATCATCACAAGGTCCCTTAATTCCAGACCTTATATCAAACCTCATGATTCCACACCTCATACAATCCACACAATATATATATATATATATATATATATATATATATATATATATATATATATATATATATATATATATATATATATCCTACGAGTAAGTTCAATATAAACTTAGTCCAACACGTTATATCATAAAATTTAAAGGAAAAGGAGTACTCACATGCAAAGAAAGTATTTACAAAATAAGAAGTGTTCTTAAATATTTCAAAAGGGTTGATTACAAGATAACTAAGATACTACATGCTAAGCTGAACCTTTATAAATACATCAAGGTTTGCACAAAAGTATACTGCCTAAACACGTTAATTCCCTTTTGTTTTAAGTTAAATAATTACATAAGTTTCACAAAGTAGAGTCCTAAACTAATGATCTTCCTGGATGTTTGATGGACCTGTAACATAAATAAACATACCATTATGTTGCTAATGAATATATGTATGCTCATGTAATGAATACGAATGAAGTATTTGCTTTCTATCGACTCCATGAAAACTCTAACAAAAACTTATATTTTGCTTGTAAATCTTTTAAACCCAATTAACACTCATTTGTATATTCTAAATTGAATAATCTTATTTACTTGCAAAAACTGGGTGACATTGCAAGGTTTAATCCTGTAAATCATATGCCGGCAATCCTATCACGGACGCCATTAGCCGAAGCTAATCATGTAAATCATATCCCGGCAATCCTATCACGGACACCATTAGCCGAAGCTAATCATGTAAATCATATCCCGCCAATCCTATCACGCATTCCATTAGCCGAAGCTAATCATGTAAATCTTATCCCGGCAATCCTATCACGGATGCCATTAGCCGAAGCTAATCATGTAAATCATATCCCGGCAATCGTGCCATTAGCCGAAGCTAATCACGTAAATCTTATCCCGGCAATCCTATCACGGATGCCATTAGCCGAAGCTAATCACGTAAATCATATCCCAGCAATCCTATCACGGATGCCATTAGCCGAAGCTAATCACGTAAATCTTATCCCGGCAATCCTATCACGGATGCCATTAGCCGAAGCTAATCATGTAAATCTCATCCCGGCAATCCTATCACGGATGCCATTAGCCGAAACTAATCTTGTAAATACACTAGGCTTTATTTACATTGAACACAATATTTATTATAATTGCATTCACCAGAAGGATTCTAAATTGTATAAGTGCAAATAGGAGGGAAAATCACGCACCTGCTTCGCCTGTCTCACGACCTCCCCTAACAGAAGATCCAATCCTGGTTGCTCCTCCTGAATCACAAGGAAGTTTTTTTTTTACTTTCTATGCATGTTCATTTCCTCATAATAACATACATACATATATCATGTATATTTTCAGAGTTAATATCTCAATATACAAGTGTTCGTATGACTCAATTCTTTTATATTCTTATTTATAGTATTCACATGAAGTCTACTGTTACTGTCTAACTTTGAACTGTTACTGTCCAATTTCCAACTGTTACTGTTAAATTTCCAACTGTTACTGTCCAATTTTCAACTGTTACTGTCTGACTTTGAACTGTTACTGTTGACTTTTCCAACCGTTACTGTCTGACTTTTCCAACCGTTACTGTTTGACTTTTCGTATTGTTACTGTTTGACTTTTCCAACCGTTACTGTCTGACTTTTCCAACCGTTACTGTCTGACTTTTCCTATTGTTACTGTTTGACTTTGAACTGTTACTGTCCAATTCCAACTGTTACTGTCAAATTTCCAACTGTTACTGTCTGAACACTCATCAGATTTTTAACTATATCTAAAGTTCTAAAACTCCATTTTAACTAAGATTGATCTCATTAGAAAGCTAATACACGAGGCTACTAGTTCTCTGATGGAGGAGAACCCAATTTTGCCTCCAAGATAGTCAAAATTGTTCATTTACTAATTAGTCCTACTGCCCTACATAATCAGTCACGACTCAGTCTTAGTTGGTAACCCATAATTGGAGTTCTATATTTTCAAATTGAGCAAGACCAGTTTCCTTGGTTAGCTAACATTCAAGTATATAATTTCTATGGGGAACCCGATCCTAATCCCCTCATCCTCCTACCCGAAATCTCTTCGAAAGTTAGGAGACAAGTCTGTCCAGATTCGTCTCCCCCTCCCCTTCACACAATACTTTCATAAACTACATACTACACACATGAATTAACTTAATCTCAACAATAAGTACTTTTTCCCCAATTTAAGTCTAAGAACCCTAACCTATGATTCAATATCAAGGCATCAATTCTTCATCAAATTTAAAAAATGAATTTTTTTAAGATCATGTTTAGAATACCTTACCCAGTATAAATTAAGATTTTGATCTTCAACCAGTTGAAGATTTTCAACTCCCTCCTTTCTTTTCTTCTTGTTCAATTTCTCTCCTGTCTTTTCTTCTTGTTCAATTTCTTGATAATCCTTTGCTCTCAAGTGTTTATCCCTTCTTTAAGCTCTTAATCTTGGATGGGTTCTTGAAATTTTAGTATCTCTCTCTTGATTTCTCAAGAATGGGTATAAAACTCCCTATTTTCTCTCCTTATGGTTCCTACCGATTGTCTTGGTGAGGAGAGAGTATTCATAATCTATATTTTCCCTTATTTGCATTTAGACCCCCTTTTCCTTTAAGTGCATTATTCTTTTCAATTAAATCTAACCCTCAACAGTACCGGGTTTATTATAATATCTCGAATTATTTCGCCCAGAAATTTATATTCAAAAATTTCTGAATTTCTGTTTTTATTTAATCATATGCATGAATTCTTTCACTTTTATTTATTTATTATTTTTCCCGGGTTTTACAGCCACTCTTTCTTCTACTGCCATTTCCTATGTCAGTGGCTGCATCAGTTCTCATGATATGTGGGTTCAATTGCAGGATCGTTTTTCTACAGTAACCAAGGCAAGAATCTTTCAAATGAAGAGTGAACTTCAAACTATCAAGAAAGGTTTAGAACCTGTGTATCAGTATCTGCAAAGAATCAAAGATGCCCGTGATCATCTCTTTGCCGCTGGAGTTTATTTTGAAGATGAGGATATTGTGATCTTGGCTCTCAATGGCCTTTCTTCTGACTATAACACGTTCCGATGTATGGTTCGAGGCAGAGATAATGTGTTATCTCTTAAAGATTTTCGCTCTCAATTGCTTGCTGAAGAAGCTACTATTGAGTAGACCCATTCCTCTTCTCCATTTGTCTCTGCTATGCACGTTCAGAATCAAGTGTCTCAAGGAAAGGCTCTGGTTCTTGATGAAGGTAATTCTAATCCTCTTTCTTCCAACTTCAAGTCAGCTCTATCTTCTCAATTTTCCTCTAGCTTCCATGGAGGTTCTAACGGCTATCAGAGTGGTTTCAATGGTCATAACACTGGTGGTTATTTTCACCACTGTGGCTCTTAGTTTAGGGGCCGTGGTAGAGGTCGCCATACTTTCCAATCTGGCCAACGACATTATCCTGCTCAACCAAGCTCTAATCCTGGTATTCTTGGTCCTCGAACTGATATGCCTACTTGCCAAATCTGTGGTAAGAGAGGTCATGTTGCTGCCGATTGTTATCAACGTCACAACCAATCCTCAGCCCCTACCTCTTCTGTTCAATGTCAAATTTGCTGGAAATATGGGCATCTGCCATCCAATGTTATCATAGAGGCAACTTCTCCTATCAAGGCCGTCCTCCTTCCATCAATCTTAGTGTTATGGCTGCTACCTTTCCTCCACCTCCTGAACCATTTTGGGTGGCTGATACTGGCGCCACAGCTCATATGACATATGATTTGTCTCACCTTCAGGAGGCTACTTCTTACTCTGGTCCTGATGCTATTACCACTGCTGGCGGTTCAAGTTTGAGCATTTCTAGTATTTGCTCTTCTGTTTTGCCTATTCCACAATGCTCCTTACAATTACACCAAGTGTTGCATGTTCCTAAGCTATCTCAACATCTGCTGTCAGTTTATAGGCTGTGTAAAGATAATCATTGTCGATTTATTTGTGATGACTTTGGTTTTTGGATTCAGGACAAAATCACGGGGAATGTCCTTCTCAAGGGCCTGTGTAGTAATGGTTTATATCATATTCCTTTTTTTGTTTCTTCTAGTTCCCACACACCTTTTCAACTTGCATCAGCTTCCCATCATAATCAGTCTTGCTATCTTGGTCAACAGGTTCAAACCAGTCTTTGGCACAAGCGATTTGGTCATCCCTCTAATAGCATCACGTCCACTCTTCTCACTCAGTCTCAGATTCCCTTCACTTCAGATCCTACCAAGTCTATTTGTACCACTTGTTTAGAGGGCAAAATTACTAAGCTTCCTTTTCCATATCCAGCAGTTAAGTCTATTCACCCTTTAGAAATCATACATAGTGATGTTTGGGGCCCTGCACCCGTAATGTCTGTTGATGGCTTTAGATATTATGTTAGTTTTGTTGATGAATGTACACGGTACTCTTGGATTTTTCCAATGATCAATAAAGGAGAGGTTTATTCTATTTTTGTCCATTTCCATACATTTTTAGTTACTCAATTTTCTGCTACACTTAGGATCTTTCAAAGTGATGGAGGTGGTGAATATATTAGCACCAACTTCAAAAACTATCTTCATACTAAGGGCATTGTTCATCAAATGTCATGTCCCTATACCCCTGAACAAAATGGTCTTGCTGAGAGAAAGCATAGACATATTGTGGAAACCATTGTCACTTTGTTACAAACTACCCATCTCCCTAATAAATTCTGGTTTCATGCTTGTGCTACTTCCATCTATTTGATTAATAGATTGCCTTGTCAAATTCTATGGCTGAAATCTCCTTTTTTCTTGTTGTATGGTTCTTCCCCTATCATCCATCACTTGCGCATCTTTGGTTGTGCTTGTTTCCCTTTACTTCGGCCTTACAACACTAATAAACTATGCCAGCTAAAAACTTCCACATGCATCTTTTTGGACTATGCCGGCCAATATAAAGGGTATATTTGTTTTTCCCTTTATACCAATCGCATCTTTGTGTCTCGTCATGTCCTCTTTGATGAATCATTGTTTCCTTATATCTCTGTGCCTATGCCTGCAGTCTCTCCTTCTCTGCATGTGTCTGTTGTCTCTCCTTCTTCCCCATCTATCTCTCTTCATAACTCTGTTTTGCCTTTTGTTTCTTCCTCTCCTTCCTTTTCTTCTACTCCTTCTGCATCATTACCTTCTTTGTCACCTGGTCTGTCTTCACAGCCCTCATCTGACTTGCACTCCCCTGCACATTCTCCTCTCTCCGTGGATCCTGACTTCCACCCTGAGCGCCTATGTGTCGTTCTGCCTCTCTCCCCCATGAATCTTCATCCCATGACTACCAGGTCTAAAAGTGGCATTTCCAAGAAAAAGGCCTATTCTGCCACTGTTCAGTCTCTTGCTCTTTCTCAGGTTGAACCTCGTTCCTTCAAGATTGCTTCTGCCACTGTTGAATGGCAATCAACCATGCAGGAGGAAATTGAGGAGGTTTATATGACTCAACCTCCGGGCTTTGTTAGTAAGGCTCATCCCTCTGATTTTGTTTGCCGGCTGAGGAAGTCTTTGTATGGTCTTAAGCAGGCTCCTCGTGCCTGGAATGAGCGGTTCACCAGTTTTTTGCCCAGCTTGGGGTTTCAAGCATCTCTTGTTGATTCCTCTTTATTTGTTCAGCACTCTTCTCATGGCACTCTGATCTTGCTCCTCTATGTTGACGATATCATTCTTACTGGCAGCCATTCCTCTCTTTTTTCGTCTGTTATTGCTGCTATGTCTCAGGAATTTGACCTCACAGATTTGGGTCCATTGTATCATTTTTTGGGCCTGCAGATTTCCTATCTGCCTTCTGTTTACTTGTGTCTCAAACTAGCTATATCACTGACTTACTTGCCAGGGTTGATTTGCAGAATTCAAAATCTTGTGCTACTCCTTGTCTTCCTCATCATCACCTGCTCAAGGATGACGGCCAGCCATATTCTAATCCGCAGCAATACAGGAGCATTGTGGGAGCCTTGCAGTATCTCACTTTCACAAGGCCTGATATTGCCTTTTCGGTGAATCAAGCTTGCCAGTTCATGCATAATCCAATGGTCTCTCATGTTGTCGCAGTCAAACGTATTTTGCGATATCTCAAAGGTACCCTACATCTTGGCCTTCACTTTCATCCTGGTCCTCTTCATTTGCAGGCCTATAGTGATGTCGACTGGGCTGGAGATCCTAATGACCGCCGGTCTGTCTCTGGTTCTCTTGTCTATTTTGGTTCCAGTCCTATTTCTTGGGCTTCTAAGAAACAACATACTATTTCTCGTTCGTCTACGGAGGCTGAATATCGCGCTCTCGCTATCACTGCTGTAGAGCTTGCCTGGATTCGTCAACTGCTTTGTGACATTCATATTTCTTTACTTCTTCCACCTTTAATTCATTGTGATAATATTTCTGCTATCTCCCTTGCTTCCAATCCAGTGTTCCATTCCAGGATGAAACATCTCCAGATCGATTATCATTTTGTTAGGGAGCGGGTTATCATGGGTGATTTACTGGTCCAACATGTCTCCTCTAGTGATCAGTTTGCTGATATCCTCACCAAAGGCCTTTCCATTTCTTTATTTCAGCATCATTGCTCCAATCTCATGCTTGGCTCCTCCCAGCCTGCGATTGAGGGCGCATGTAAAGATATCAACGATCCTAATGATGCCAAGTGTCAGAAGATTAGCAATTAATATTGTTACAATGTTGTTAGTAGTTTTGTTACAAAAGGAGAATCTGTTAGCATTAATATTGTGTGTAAAAGGAAGAATATTCTTTGTATAGTATCTTTCCAATACTATATATATAAACTGAGTATGAGTAATGTAAACATTAAGCAAAAGCAAATAACAAAAAACAGTGCTAGAATTCGTCTTTTGCTTCTCTGTGCATAACAGATTCATTCATTCTCTGTTCTTCGTTCTTTTCACTCTCTGCTTTTTCTTCATTTCTATTTCATTTCTATATAAACATTACTGTCTATCATAATCGACCTTTTTATTTTATATTAACAAAGGTTTCTCAGGGCCCATTCCTTTAAGCATTTTTCTCTTGAACAGTCTAACTCAGTTGTAAGTTGTGTTCCTGGGTCATAGTTCATGAAAAATCATCAACTATAAAAACATGAAAGTCTCACATTTATTTGCGGTTGATGTTTTCCAGAAGAATCAGTAACTTACTTGGAGATGGTTCAGAGTTTCCAAACCTAGAATCTATGCAAAACATGACCTATTTGTGAGTCATTCTCTCTGTTGACGCTCTCATATCAGGATATTTACAATGCAGTATTTAGCTTACATGAATTAAATGCATGCTGCAGGATGCTGAGCAACTGCAACTTGTCAGGATCTTTTCCCAGAAACTTGACTGAAATGAAACGACCGAAAGTTTTGTAATCTTCATTATCTCTTATGCTTAATTTTTCATTCATCTACATCAATATTGAAATGTGAATTTCACGCATACTTAGAGCTGCCGACCTTAGATTGCTAATTTAGTTATTATTTGTACTTTTTTGTGAACTTTCATAACGTAGAATTAAGAACAATATGCACCTTTTGTTTTGGTTACAGGGATCTCAGTTTCAACAGATTGAAAGGAGATCTTCCAACAGATTATGATGACCTAATAAGCTTGGAGAAAATGTAAGTATTCTAGATTCATGAGGATGGCTAGCTACTGTGTCTTATGGTGCATGAGCAGCCTCCACTGTGCTGTAAACAGCATATAAGTAGTCATATGATAAGCTTATTGTCCCAAGCCATCATCTAAGCTTCAAAATTTTGTCTAGTCTCGGGACAGGATTTGGCTATAGTAATCATGGTTAGATGCTCAACCGAATGATAATTTTTTATTATTGCATAGTTATGTTACAAGGAACATGCTTTCCGGACCCATCCCGCCCTGGATCCAGAGCAGAAATACTCGCTAGTAAGTTATTTTTCTTAATTTCTATATGAAATACGTTAGAAATTTCATAATGTATTTACCTTTATCAACATAATTTTAATGCATACATATTATATTGAGAATTATGCTTAGTCCATCTTGTCTCCCTTGTCATACGAATGACTGAAATGATCAACTTTTACTGGCACTTCCAGGTTTCCCTTGTCTGTGAGAGCATAAAAAAAAAGAGATTTAGGCCATTATTTATATAATTTTGTAGGATTAATCTGTCTGTGGCCGCTTTTGAAGAACTATACTGATGGGCAACTGATAAACAGACAATCATTCCCATAATTTATTGATTTCAGTACAGATATGTATGGATAATCAAACTATTTCCAATTGCAATATCTTTCAAGTTACTATCTATAACTTTGTAATAAAAATTCTAAAAATCTGTGCAAAGTTGTCTCAATGTTGAAAGAAGCTATCTTTGCATGCAGTGAATTTGATCTTTCTTACAACAATTTCACTGAAATCCCAACTAATTGTAAAGAAACTGTAATGTTTTGAATTAAAAGAGATAGGAAAAGGCAACCAAGCCCTTGGTGGCTTAGAAGAAAGTATAATTAAATGAGGGGTATTGTACTAATTATATAAAGAGATGATAAATATAAATAGAAAGTAAAAAAAAAAACAAAAGAGGGAGCTGTGTTCTTGAGAGCAAACCGTGAGAGAGAAGGGAGAAAGAAGAAGAAGAAGAGAAAAGAGGGAAATTAGAAGGGAAATAGAAAGGAATTGGAGGAAATAAGTAAAAAGGGTAAGATTATGTTTTAATGTGTATAATATGTTTTCTTTAGCTTTAATTTCAGTTTTGATGAATGTTAGGGTTTTGAAAATTTATGTTTTGGGTTTAATTAATTAATTAAATTGAATGTTATAAGGTTGATTGTCATGGGTAATGGATTGTTAAGTTGAATTTGAGAGATTGTAGATAAAAATGATGATTTTGAGTTATGGTTTCGTTTGAATGGTGAATTTGTGTTAAAAATCAGGGGATAACAGTAGGTAATCTGTGAAAATTCTGGGTTGAAGTTGAAGATGATGAAAATTCAGTTTGGTCCCTCAATTTTGGAAAATTACAGTTTAGCCCCAAACTTTGAAATATTACAGATTGGTCCCTGGGGCATATTCCGAGATTCTGAACAGAATAAAAGATGAATTATGGGCAGATTTCCAGTATAGTTATGAAATTTTAACACTTTCAATTTAGTCCTCCAATTTGACAAAAATTACAATTTGACCCTAAAAATTTGGTAAAATTCCAGAATGGTCCCTGAAGTATAATGAGATATTCTGGACAGAATTGAGGATTAATTATGGTCAGAATTTCATTATAGTCATGGATTTATGATATTTTTAGTTTGGTCCTTCAATTTGACAAAAGTTACAATTTGACCATTAAAAATATGATAAATTCCAGATTAGTCCCTAGCTGTAATATTAACTTTTTTCAGATTGTTTTGATGAATAATTTAGGGTTATTTATTGAATTATTATCAATTTTATTATTTGTTTTATTATGGATTAGATTTCGGGAAAACCGTTAAATGTTGGGTTTTTAGGAAAAATAACTAGTTAGTTCAAAAACATATAGGGTTATGGAATACACCCTTAGATAAGTGTATTAAATAGGTTATATATTCTTTTGAGTCATTGAATATGTCTTCTTTATATTAAGATAATCCTTATATTCTACCGGCGGGACGTTAGTAGGATTTTCTTCGGTGTCTGCTTTTGACTTCTGTTTGCTTTCGAGTCAGGTGAGTGGATAATTTTTCATATGCATGAGAAATATTATAAATATTTGATTTGTTAATATGAATTGGATCATGCTTCTTGATAATACATATGTTGATTATTATTCTTGTTTTGATAAAGCATGATCAATTGTTGAATCTGAATTCTTGATATGAACCAGTATATATTTTGAATTGAATTCTGAATTGATAGCTCCTCATTTGATTGATGTCATGAGTTGAGCCTTGAGATATGAATACGTCTATTTGATTATGATTATGACCCTATAGTATGCCAGTCAGAATACCCATACTAACAGGGTAGTGTTAGTCTTTGTGCACATCGTATCTGAGCCCTAGTTGGTCGGAGGAGTCACCAACCTGTGTGGATTGATCATCCCACAGTACAGAGCCTCATGCTCATTGCATTTTGATTTTCTGACGAGCTTTACCTTCTGATATTCTTGTTATAGCCTATTTGAGAAACCTTCCTATAAGAACCTAGAGCCATACTTGTATATATATTTTTCATTGTTGTATTACCTCGTGTGTGTATATTGAACGTTATCTACTCACTGAGTTGTTAAACTCACCCTCTCATTATTTAGATTTTCAGGCTTATAGCTTGTTAGCGGGTCATTTTTGTTGAACCTTCCAAACCTGCTTTTCGGTTGTAATTTGTACCTTTCTTTTTGTCTAGTTAGTGCTCCAAAACTATGAAATTATATAACTCTTGTATTAAGACAATTCAATTATATTATGAAGTTAATTTTGTTATAAATGTTGCGTTGAACTCTAATTGAGTTATGAGAAGTTTGTATGTAAGTTTGGGTTCGTATAGATATGAAACCTTGGAAGTGAACCTTGCTTATGTGCCGGTCATGGATCCGGGTTTTGTGTCGTGACAGAAACACTGTAACATTGACTTCCTTTTGCTTGTCTTTCCTTTAATTAATTGAGCTTGTTGTTTATATGCTTTCACTTCATAACTTGTAAATAACTTCTGAGTTGGTTCGCCAGAAATTTGTTCAAATGTTCTTGGGGAGGGAACTACTCGTAAGCTTCTACTTCATTAAACTCTTAAGACAGATATCTTTTCATTTTCTTCTCCTTTTCACTTCATTTTTAAGATAAGCTGATGGTTCTCTCCCACCAATCTGTCCATGAAGCCTGTCGAGTGCCTCAGTGATTATTGTTCAAAAAACACTCATGCTTTTGCATCAAATTTATGATACATGTGCTCCTCTTGTTTTGTATTTATGTTCATAGGAATTAGAGTTCGCGAGAGTTCTGATATTGTCAAAACTCTCCAATATTAAGACCAATGATTTGTTAGACTTTTAGTGCTGTTAGGATATAGTTAGTTGATTAGTTTTCTTCATAATTAGATTAAGATACAAGTCTTAGATTGGTAGGATTTATAAGACTATTTAAAGCCACCTTGAATGTTCAGAAATAAGAAGAGCAAGAAGAAGAGAAAACGTTAGCTGCTGTTTTTTCCTTGGAGTAAAAACTTACGTGAGTTTCTTGTTCAGCATCTATGACGTTTTATGTTCGGTTGGATGTGCCAAAGTAAGTGAAATTTGTTTCTTGTTTTCCAAATGCTCATATTGATGACAGTAAACATTTTGACAATTCCGTATAGATCAATACTCGGTGCGCATAAATTGTGGTGGATCAGAAACCACCGTTGGAAATACCATCTATGAAGCAGATGATGAGCCAGGAGGCGCAACAAAATATGTACCCAAAAGAGAGGTTTGGCAAATAAGTACCACAGGACATGTCTGGGATGTTAAACCTTCCGAAGACGACTACATAGCACAAAATATGTCCATACTAAGAATGAAAAACTCTCAACTGTACACAAAAGCTCGCCTCACTCCTTTGTCTCTCACATACCACGTGCGTTGTCTTGTTAATGGGAATTACAATGTGAAGCTTCACTTTGCTGAAATAGTAATGAGGGACAACAGATCCTTCTATAGTCTTGGAAGACGGATATCTGATGTTTATATTCAGGTATTGAAGATCACATATTAATTCCTTATTTAATTGGAAATGAATTGACTGAAGAATTGTTCTTGCAGGACAGAATTGTGTTGAAGGATTTAATATTGAAAAGGCAGCACAAGGGGTAGATAAGGTATACATTCATAATTCTACAGCGAAAGTTACAGATAGAGCTTTAGAGATCCGCCTTCATTGGGCTGGGAAAGGGACAACAACGTCACCGAAAATTGGAATATACGGTCCACTAATATCGGCCATTGATATAGAACCTGGTAAGTCATACCTCTTATATTGTAAATTTTAATATAATATTCAATACCACATGGAGCATGTTGGCATGTAATGAAGTGGCATAGTAATGAATAACTCTACAATCTAACAAATTGCTTTTACTGTTCCTATTTCTACATAGAATTCAAGCCTCCTACGCAAGGCAAGAGGAAGAAGGTCATTGTGGCTGGGTCTGTGGTTTTGTCATTATTCCTCATTTTCATACTTCTATCCTCTCTCTGGTGGAAAGGTTATTTGGGAGGAAGGAAATCGAGGGATCGAGGTACAGTTGATACATTTACTTGATTTTACAAATTCTAGTGAGGAATCCAGTCACTATAATAACACGACAATAAACAATTTTCTGCATCTTATTTGCTGTATGTCTATACATGAATGCATACATTTCTCAAAGAATTATCTCAATCCAAAGGTTGAAACCATTTGGCGAAGCTCAAGGAATGCTTTTATATTACTCTATAACAATGGTTTTTTCAATGGGAATTGGCAATCTCAATGCTGTTTTCTTGTAGGACTGCAAAAACTATCTGTGTTCTTCCTCTGATGAATCATTCATGCAGAACAACTAACATATACATATCCTCTTTGTTCCTTGGGCAGAACTTGTTGGGTTAGATCTGCTAACTGGTATCTTCACCTTCAGTCAAATCAAAGCCGCAACGAATGACTTTGATCCAGCAAACAAACTTGGAGAAGGTGGTTTTGGCTGCGTCTACAAAGTATAGTACATATTTTTGTTTTCATCTAGCTACTTATCTACTATATTATTTCTTTTTTCTTATCAAATCAGCATGGAATGGCCAAGTGAACTTATTTTCTTTGTCTAAAATTATTCTCATATTGCAGGGAGTACTATCAGATGGCATTCAGATTGCGGTGATCGAAGCAGCTTTCGGCGAAATCGAAACAGGGGAATCGTGAGTTTGTGAACGAAATTGGCATGATTTCTGCTTTGCAACACCCAAATCTTGTTAGATTGTATGGATGTTGCATTGAGGGGAAGCAATTGTTGCTGGTAGCCTGGTATATGAATACATGGAAAACAATAGCCTTGCGCATGTTTTGTTCGGTAGGCCTCTGATCACTTCCCCATAGTATCTCATGTAAAGTAATGGGAAAGAAAACAAGTTCTTTGAATGGAATATAGATAGAATTAGTGAAGAAGAAAGTGACGGGTAGGGTTATGCATGATGATTACAGGGACAAAGGAAATCCAGGCAACGAAGCTAGACTGGCATTCAAGGCAGAGGATATGTGTAAGCATAGCGAAAGGTCTGGTTTTCCTGCATGAGGAGTCGACACTCAAAATTGTTCATAGAGACATAAAAGGTACCAATATCCTTCTTGACAAGGACATGAACGCCAAGATATCTGATTTTGGAATGGCCAAGCTTGATGACGAGGACAACACCCACATCGACACCAGAGTTGCTGGAACAATGTGAGTTTCTGATATTAACACAAGGGGTTTATTGAACTCGTGAAAAATCCTGAAAAGAAGACGGTAACAAACTGTAAGGAAAACACACAAGTATTGTCGTTTATCTAAGATAGTTTTTAGTCTTAAACAGTATGATGCTGTAACTGGGCTCAAGTGCCGATGGAAGGGGTTAGCTTTAGAATATGTGGTAGGCAGGCATCTAGGGTTCAAATCACACACTGCAGGGTTCTCATGGATCAGGGTTTCCCCGTCATTTAAACTTTGAAACATTGGACAATGAGTTTTACAAATTTTATTCGAGAAAATTCTAACGGAATCCATCAAGCGGAAGGCCAACTTGAAATGGCGAACATTGAAATTGCTTTTGAAAAATTTTCACTTTTGAGAATTTTTCAACCTGGGCAGGCTGCCCATGAGAGTTAGGCCACCTGAAAAATCTCTCTATTTTTCCACCACCTTTCAATTTCCACTCCCGAGGTAGTGCATTTCCTATCCTACCTCCTTTTGAGTTCTTTTCAAGCGCGTCTTCGAGCCCTCGACCATCAAAGGTAGTGCATTTCCTATCCTACCTCCATTCGAGCGCGCCTTCGAGCCCTCGTCTTATCTCCATTCGAGCGCGCCTTCGAGCCCTCGTCTTATTTCTTTTCGAGCGCGCCTTTGAGCCCTCGACCATCAAAGGTAGTGCATTTCCTATCCTACCTCAATTCGATCGAGCGCGCCTTCGAGCCCTCGTCTTATTTCTTTTCGAGCGCGCCTTTGAGCCCTCGACCATCAAAGGTAGTGCATTTCCTATCCTACCTCAATTCGATCGAGCGCGCCTTCGAGCCCTCGTCTTATTTCTTTTCGAGCGCGCCTTTGAGCCCTCGACCATCAAAAGTAGTGCATTTCCTATCCTACCTCCATTCGAGCGCGCCTTCGAGCCCTTGACCATCAAAGGTAGTGCATTTCCTATCCTACCTTCTTTTGAGTGCGCCTTCAAGCCCTCATTTCCTTCGAGCTTCCATCTATTGAATAATGCGCCTTCGAGCCCTATCATGTCTTATTAAAAAAAAATCCTCTTATTTTTCCACTAGGCAGGTAACCCATTACAATGTGACTATCTGGGCTGGTAACCCATTACAATGTACCATCCTGAAAAATCCTCGTATTTTTCCACTGGGCAGATAACCCATTACAATGTGACCATCTGGGCCAGTAACCCATTACAATATACCATCCTATACTGGGCAGGTAACCCATTACAATGTGACCATTTGGGTCGGTAACCCATTACAATATACCATCACAAAAAAAAAATCCTCGTATTTTTCAATCATTGGGTAGGTCGCCTGGAACAATTAGACCACTCGCGAAATTCTTCGGGTTTCTTTTATCATTGGGCAGATTGCCCAAAACAATTTGATCCATTTCAAACAAAAAAAACAAAAACAAAAAATAGGTCGTCTTCCAAATAACTTGTTTTCTCTGTAAAAGTCATATGTCAATCTACTGTTTTCGAAGTTTTCAAGACTTCTTTCTGTATCTACTTTTCTTTATAAATTTACTACACAAAGCTAAAGAAAATGAAATTTTTCAATATCTTTGCATCGTAAATATTATAAAGAGGGGGCAACTGTCATAACCCAATTTTGGCCCTGTGGTTTTTAATTTAATTTTTACAGGGTTTAAAATGAAAAATTAAAAGATCAGATATTTATTTCGATGAAAAGTGTGATTTGTCAAACTTCTGTGAAAATTAAGGACTACAATGTGCTTTTGTCATTCTATCTTTATCTTCAAGATAATCCCTATCTTCAAGATAATCTTTATCTTCGAGATAATCCTTCTCTTTAAGATAATGATAGTTATCCGATTTCAAATTTGATTCTTAATCAAATTCAAACTTCAAAGAAGAGAATGAGTTTGATTGAAACTTGGTTTCTCACACGCAAAAGGATTCTGACACTATAAATACAGATCTCAGGGTATGAAAAAAGGGGGAGGACGATTAGAGAGAAACTCTAAAAAAAAAAAAAAACCCTAAGAGAAGGTCATTACCAGAAATCTTGCCAAAAAAACAGAAACATTTCCATAAAAAAAAAAAAAAAGAAGAGGCGCGGCCGAATCCAAGACTAGCCGCCGCCGCCGCCGCCGCCCCCCTTCCCCCCAGCTTTTTCCTCACTTCCATACCCCCTAGCCTCTCCATCAAATCTTGATCAACCCCACAAACACACACATAATGGCTGCTGCTACCCACGGCTTGGGTTCCCTGAGTCATCTCCAGGAGAAGTGAGAAGACGTGAAAGATAATAAATGCGAGCAGATACATACAAGCAAAGACTTTCGTCTCACAACAAGCAGGAAGGACGCTCGTCCTGTTCAAATCAAGAGAAGCAGAGAGCTCTTGCACCAGGGAAAGGAACATTCGTTGCTGTGAGAGGCTGGTGGGGTGAAAGTCGAACAGGGACCTTGCTGCTGTGACAGGGTGCCCTCGTCCTCCTGCATTTATCCTTCCCTTCGCCTGCAAGCTTCACTGATGCTTCTCAACAGCCTAGTCGTCCTGCACCAGCTACAACAACGGCGTCGTATTCAGCACCGTGGGCAGCCACAAGACCCATCACCGACCAGCAACAAGAAAAACAGGGACCAGACCACCCTATCAGTAACTCTCCTTCTCCACAGAACGAGCTCGAGACAACACCTCTCCCCCAGTACCAGCAGCAATGGTGAGTCTCTCTCAAACCGTGACCAACAGCTCCCCTTCCTTTTCATAATAGCGAGAAGTAATAGAGACCGGAAAACTGAGAGAGAATAAAAAGGAGAAGAAGAACCAGAAAAACAGAAATACAGAGAGGAGAGTATCAGCTGGCCTTCCATCGCAATTGTCTCCCTTCCCGAGCATCAACCCCCGTCTCTGCACCAGGTAAGCTCTTCTTACCTTGCATGCATAATTCCCTTCGTTACTGTGCAGGAGAAGAAGAATCAGAAAAACAGAAATATAGAGAGGAGAGTATCGGCTGCTCTTCCATCGCAATTGTCCCCCTCCCCGAGCATCAGCCCCTGTCTCTGCACCGGGTAAGCTCTTCTTACGTTGCATGCATAATTCCCTTCGTTACTGTGCAGGTGAAAATTAATTCACCAGTCACTGTTGATGTATGTGTACCTCCTGCTGGACAACCCCTGGACTGGCTGGATCCAGCCCAGCCCGTAAGGTTAGGTTAGATTCAACTTCAAAAAAAAAAAAAAATTTTGAGACCGGACTACATAAAAGAAATATATATATAGTTTTTGTTTCTTTTAAAATACAAAATTTTACGGATTTATTTACTAGCGTCAGAGTCAGGAATACCGTACTTTTTGGGTTGCGCTATATTTAGCAACGCTAGAGTTGGAAATATTCATAGGCAAATATTCACTGACGCCAGAGTCGGGAATATTACAGGATGACCATAAGAACATAACACAAACAAAACCTTTAGCAATTTTAGACAAAACCAGCAATGCAGCCTGCCTCAGGTAGGACGCTATAGGGGTGATAACATCTTCCCTTTCGCGTAACCAGTCCCGGACCATAGAATCTCTATTGACCAGTTAGGGTTCCTAGTGACCATAATACTAGGTGGCGACTCCTCGAACAAGACCTTTTCCCCTAAAAGAACAAGATGTTAGATATCTGTTCTTTTTGAATCGAGATAATTTTAATCGGTCGCCACGATGTCGGGTGCGACAGAATGGTGACTCCACTGGGGATTTTAGGACTAAGCTTTGCTATTTGTCTTTTTATTGCTAAACAGTATTTGTCGTACCGTTTTTTTTCCTTGTTATGGTTATGTTGAGTTTATCATGTTTTATTTATTTTTGCTCTTTTTATTGTTTTAACATGCATAGTTATTCATGTTTATCATGCATATATATTGGATATAGGTCTAAGGTTTTCACACATCACTCATCTCGTTTTTAAAATACATGTGTTATCAACTTTAAGATAAGTGGAGGAGTAACGGCACCCCAATGGCTTTAGCCTGGATAAGGCTCGCCAAACTATCCAACTCTCGCATGATTGTTTGCTCGACAGCGGTCAATATGCCAAACTGATATTACTCAGGGCCTCTATCTTCACGCTGCTTGTAAACCTCATATCAACCTTTCAAGGACGATCACTGAGCATGCGAAAGACCTTTGAGACTAGATACCAAAGCTACCCTGATGCATTTAAAGATTAGAACCTATCCTTTAGGTGGATCCCTGCGTAATTTCACTGAGATAAGCTTAAACATGTAAGCATCCTTATTTTAGGGCTTTTGGGTGACATAATGGCTGCTATTCATGAGGTAACAACTATTGAGTATGGACTCGAGTCTGAATCCTTGCAAATGACCGAGGGAGGCTTCCCTAGACTGGATGTCGGTGAGATACCGCTACTCAAAGACATTAGATGCATAATGAAAGACACCAAGAATGTGGCTGAAAACTCAGATGACAAAAGGCTAAACAGATCGCCTCTCGACATTGCAATGAATATCATATTCGAACCACACATTTAAAAAATAGCGATCGTTATGTCACCCCCCAAAAGGCGAATCCATACCCTATATGTTGCATTCATCTTCATGCATGTTCGAACATACACTTATGAACTGTCATGATACCGCACTCCGGGTGAAATACGGGTCCCCATTGAAACACACCTATGGCACTTGACTGCGAAAAAGACAAATGAAAAACAAGGAAAGAGCCCAATTGGAAGCCCCACACCGAAAAGAGATGGAAAGTCATCAGGCTTACTAGCCTACTCAAACAAGCCTTGAGATCTAAACCTGAAGAAGCAAAATCTACAACTCAGCCTGAACCTATGCTCGTAAATCCACAGAATATGGGGGCAAATGAGGTGTCTCAACAGGCTATGTATTCCCAATTTGCTCAACCAGCATATCCCATAGGAATGTCATCTACCATTGACCTTACAATAAAGGAATCTCAAAAGAACAAGATGGTAAAAGAAGATGGCCTGGATAAAAGGGCTGCCTTGGAACAAAGGCTGAGGGCATTCGAGGGAACTAGCCTACATGACCATATAAAAGTTGTTTAGATGTGTTTGGTACCTAACGTAGTCATTCCTAAGAAGTTTAGAGTGCCAGAATTCATCAAATATACAGGAACTTAATGCCCTGTAACTCATCTCAAGACATACTGCAACAAAATGGCTGAGGTAGTCTATGACGAGAAACTGTTAATTCACTTCTTTCAAGACGGTTTGAGTGACGTTGCCCTTACTTGGTATCTACGGTTGGACAATATCAAGATAAAAAAGTGGAAGGACTTAGTTGATGCCTTCATTAGGCAATATAAGTTCAATATAGACGTGGGCCCTGATCGTTTAAGCTTGCAAGCTATGGAGAAGGACAACAAGGAGTCCATAAGGGAATACGCCCGAAGATGGAGTGAGGTAGCTACACAAGTTAACCCTCCCATGTTGGAAAAAGAAATGATCAGTTTATTTTCCAACATCTTTAAAGCTCCATACTTTGAATACTTGGTTAGAAACTCTGCACACATTTTACTGACCTGGTTGTTATAGCTGAGAGGATTGAACAAACAATTGGGTTAGGTAAAATTGTTGATCCGATGAAAAAGAACGGTTTCACTGAAAAGGGAAAGGACCTGAAGGGGGTTGCCAAGGCACTTACCGTTCTTACATATGACTTCAACTAACTGTTGAAAAGATGCCCTTGTTGAGGAGAATGAATGATTGAAAGATTCTAGAAATTCCAATCAATGATCGCTAATGTTTAGCCCCTTTATATGTTATCATGCCAGTATTCATAGCCCAAGATGTTGTCATAAGTTCTTTGTTGTTGAATTTATTTTCCAAAGTTTCAGTGAAAATAATGAGTTTGTCATTCAATCGTGTTTACGATTAAGCTTTATTCATTTTTCTGAGAGAGCTTTCTTATAAAGACTCACAAACACATCTTTGAAGCCTTGCACAATCTCATAGACGCAATTCATCTCTTTTACCAAAATCAGTTTCCCTGTTGGAGTTTTGAAAAATTGATCTTGCATTTTGATTTCAAAAATAATTTGATGTTTATTCAAAAACAATATTTTTGACATTCTACCTCTAGAATGACAAGTGAATCAAGCAACTCCTTCATAGAGATGACCAAACTCTATAAAAAAAAAGAAATGAATAAATACCCTATTACTCTTGAATAATGTTTTTTTAAAATGTATGAATAATGGTATGTAGTGAACTTTTGCTCATAACTCATGAAATACATCTTTGCAAAGACTAAACCATCACACTAGATGAGGTCAAAGTTTATTGATCATAGTTGCTTGCGCTTGAAATGAGGAAAGGCCATCTTTGTTATTCCTTTCACATTCTGAAATAAGTACATCCCTTGTGATCCCTTTTTGAGCCTGAATAATTTTTCTTTCATAAAAAAATCCCGACTAAGATCACACCCTACACTGGGGGCAAGTGAAATTTCAATGATCAAGAAAGATGATAAAGCCGTGAGAAAGCCAAAGGCAAAAGAGCCTAAAAAACTTAAATGCTAGGGAGCATGCCCAAATCACAAGAAAAAATAAGGGGCAAGTGAAATTTCAATGATCAAGAAAGATGATAAAGCCGTGAGAAAGCCAAAAGGCAAAAGAGCCCAAGAAACTCAAATGCTAGGGGGCATGCCCAAATCATAAGAAAAGGTGATAACCTAGATAAAGTGAGTATGCTCTAGCAAAGCAATGAAAAAGAAAAAAGGAGGCAAATCAAAGAAGAGCGCAAAAGAAAATATGAATGACGTCAAAAGTCAAACTATTGATCGTGATCTTCAGTCTTTGATCCCTGAAACACTCTTTGAGCCTTATGAAGCCTTTTCTTTCGTAGCCAAAAACCACAGCCTACGTTACGTGCCTATAAAAGTCCTTGCTAATCAGCAAGCAAGCAAGCAACCTAGAACAATAAACAATGCTCTCAAAATGCAAAGAATATTTTTTTCATAAGATTCATGACATCAAGAATGAACTACTCATTATTATTCATGTTGATAAAAATAAATTTCAAAAAAAGACAAGTTTTTTCTCGTACAAAACCTCGAGCTTTTGCTCAAGCCCTTCACTTTGAAACAAAAGGTCATCTCATGATGTATTTTCATCGAAGACCTCATTGCCAAACACAAGAGCAAATAATCTCTTTTCCAAGAAAGATAATAACCAAGGAGTTGCAAGATTTCAAAAGCAAATTGTTTTAAATTCATATCAAAACAATTTTGTTGTCAAAAGACAAGATCAAGATTTCAAGATTCATTCTATACCCATATTCCTTCACCAAATGAGAGAATGGCCTCTTAAAACCATTATTCATCTAAGTCAGTGACATAGCACACTTGGGGGCAATGACCAGTACAAGCAACATTGTGTTTAAGGAAAATCTATCATCCCTTACAACAAGAAAGTTGGCATTTTGGTTTACAAAACACAGTTTGATCCTTTCAGCTAATGACACCGAATGTTTTAGTAGTGAGACGAGGGGTAATGAATGATCCTCTCAAATTATTGAGAGTCCGAAAATCTTTAGCAAGCATGTGGGTCACGATGGGTACCACAAAGGCTGAGTTGTGCAAACAAATCTGGAAAAAGTCTTATATGGGCTAACTCGAGTGGGCTAGAAAGCCAAACGACAAAGATGACTCAAATCAGATAGCAAGATCTCACCAACCAAGCAACAAGAAAACTAAGAAGAAATGGGGGGCCTATATTTCAAATAAGGTAAAGATGTATGCATATCATTTAAACTTTGAGACATTGAACAATGAGTTTTGCAAATTTTATGAGAGAAAATTCTAACGAAATCCATCAAGCGGAAGGCCAACTTGAAATGGCGAACATTGAAATTGCTTTTGAAAAATTTTCACTTTTGAGATTTTTCAACCTGGGCAGGCTGCCCATGAGAATTAGGCCACCTGAAAAATCTCTCTATTTTTCCACCACCTTTCAATTTCCACTCCCGAGGTAGTGCATTTCCTATCCTACCTCCTTTTGAGTTCTTTTAAGCGCGTCTTCGAGCCCGCGACCAAAGGTAGTGCATTTCCTATCCTACCTCCATTCGAGCGCGCCTTCGAGCCCTCGTCTTATCTCCATTCGAGCGCGCCTTCGAGCCCTCGTCTTATTTCTTTTCGAGCGCGCCTTGAGCCCTCGACCATCAAAGGTAGTGCATTTCCTATCCTACCTCAATTCGATCGAGCGCGCCTTCGAGCCCTCGTCTTATTTCTTTTCGAGCGCGCCTTTGAGCCCTCGACCATCAAAAGTAGTGCATTTCCTATCAAACCTTCATTCGAGCGCGCCTTCGAGCCCTTGACCATCAAAGGTAGTGCATTTCCTATCCTACCTTCTTTGAGTGCGCCTTCAAGCCCTCATTTCCTTCGAGCTTCCATCTATTGAATAATGCGCCTTCGAGCCCTATCATTTCTTATTAAAAAAAAATCCTCGTATTTTTCCACTGGCAGTAACCCATTACAATGACCTCTGGGCTGGTAACCCATTACAATGTACCATCTGAAAATCCTATCCACTGGGCAGGTAACCCATTACAATGTGACCATTTGGGTCGGTAACCCATTACAATATACCATCACAAAAAAAAATCCTCGTATTTTTCAATCATTGGGTAGGTCGCCTGGAACAATTAGACCACTCGCGAAATTCTTCGGGTTTCTTTTATCATTGGGCAGATTGCCCAAAACAATTTGATCCATTTCAAACAAAAAAAACAACAAAAAAATAGGTCGTCTTCCAAATAACTTGTTTTCTCTGTAAAAGTCATATGTCAATCTACTGTTTTCGAAGTTTTCAAGACTTCTTTCTGTATCTACTTTTCTTTATAAATTTACTACACAAAGCTAAAGAAAATGAAATTTTTCAATATCTTTGCATCGTAAATATTATAAAGAGGGGGCAACTGTCATAACCCAATTTTGGCCCTGTGGTTTTTAATTTAATTTTTACAGGGTTTAAAATGAAAAATTAAAAGATCAGAGATTTATTTCGATGAAAAGTGTGATTTGTCAAACTTCTGTGAAAATTAAGGACTACAATGTGCTTTTGTCATTCTATCTTTATCTTCAAGATAATCCCTATCTTCAAGATAATCTTTATCTTCGAGATAATCCTTCTCTTTAAGATAATGATAGTTATCCGATTTCAAATTTGATTCTTAATCAAATTCAAACTTCAAAGAAGAGAATGAGTTTGATTGAAACTTGGTTTCTCACACGCAAAAGGATTCTGACACTATAAATACAGATCTCAGGGTATGAAAAAAGGGGGAGGACGATTAGAGAGAAACTCTAAAAAAAAAAAAAAACCCTAAGAGAAGGTCATTACCAGAAATCTTGCCAAAAAAAAGAAACATTTCCATAAAAAAAAAAAAAGAAGGGCGCGGCCGAATCCAAGACTAGCCGCCGCCGCCGCCCCCCTTCCCCCCAGCTTTTTCCTCACTTCCATACCCCCTAGCCTCTCCATCAAATCTTGATCAACCCCACAAACACACACATAATGGCTGCTGCTACCCACGGCTTGGGTTCCCTGAGTCATCTCCAGGAGAAGTGAGAAGACGTGAAAGATAATAAATGCGAGCAGATACATACAAGCAAAGACTTTCGTCTCACAACAAGCAGGAAGGACGCTCGTCCTGTTCAAATCAAGAGAAGCAGAGAGCTCTTGCACCAGGGAAAGGAACATTCGTTGCTGTGAGAGGCTGGTGGGGTGAAAGTCGAACAGGGACCTTGCTGCTGTGACAGGGTGCCCTCGTCCTCCTGCATTTATCCTTCCCTTCGCCTGCAAGCTTCACTGATGCTTCTCAACAGCCTAGTCGTCCTGCACCAGCTACAACAACGGCGTCGTATTCAGCACCGTGGGCAGCCACAAGACCCATCACCGACCAGCAACAAGAAAAACAGGGACCAGACCACCCTATCAGTAACTCTCCTTCTCCACAGAACGAGCTCGAGACAACACCTCTCCCCCAGTACCAGCAGCAATGGTGAGTCTCTCTCAAACCGTGACCAACAGCTCCCCTTCCTTTTCATAATAGCGAGAAGTAATAGAGACCGGAAAACTGAGAGAGAATAAAAAAGGAGAAGAAGAACCAGAAAAACAGAAATACAGAGAGGAGAGTATCAGCTGGCCTTCCATCGCAATTGTCTCCCTTCCCGAGCATCAACCCCCGTCTCTGCACCAGGTAAGCTCTTCTTACCTTGCATGCATAATTCCCTTCGTTACTGTGCAGGAGAAGAAGAATCAGAAAAACAGAAATATAGAGAGGAGAGTATCGGCTGCTCTTCCATCGCAATTGTCCCCCTCCCCGAGCATCAGCCCCTGTCTCTGCACCGGGTAAGCTCTTCTTACGTTGCATGCATAATTCCCTTCGTTACTGTGCAGGTGAAAATTAATTCACCAGTCACTGTTGATGTATGTGTACCTCCTGCTGGACAACCCCTGGACTGGCTGGATCCAGCCCAGCCCGTAAGGTTAGGTTAGATTCAACTTCAAAAAAAAAAAAAAATTTTGAGACCGGACTACATAAAAGAAATATATATATAGTTTTTGTTTCTTTTAAAATACAAAATTTTACGGATTTATTTACTAGCGTCAGAGTCAGGAATACCGTACTTTTTGGGTTGCGCTATATTTAGCAACGCTAGAGTTGGAAATATTCATAGGCAAATATTCACTGACGCCAGAGTCGGGAATATTACAGGATGACCATAAGAACATAACACAAACAAAACCTTTAGCAATTTTAGACAAAACCAGCAATGCAGCCTGCCTCAGGTAGGACGCTATAGGGGTGATAACATCTTCCCTTTCGCGTAACCAGTCCCGGACCATAGAATCTCTATTGACCAGTTAGGGTTCCTAGTGACCATAATACTAGGTGGCGACTCCTCGAACAAGACCTTTTCCCCTAAAAGAACAAGATGTTAGATATCTGTTCTTTTTTGAATCGAGATAATTTTTAATCGGTCGCCACGATGTCGGGTGCGACAGAATGGTGACTCCACTGGGGATTTTAGGACTAAGCTTTGCTATTTGTCTTTTTTATTGCTAAACAGTATTTGTCGTACCGTTTTTTTTCCTTGTTATGGTTATGTTGAGTTTATCATGTTTTATTTATTTTTGCTCTTTTTATTGTTTTAACATGCATAGTTATTCATGTTTATCATGCATATATTGGATATAGGTCTAAGGTTTTCACACATCACTCATCTCGTTTTTAAAATACATGTGTTATCAACTTTAAGATAAGTGGAGGAGTAACGGCACCCCAATGGCTTTAGCCTGGATAAGGCTCGCCAAACTATCCAACTCTCGCATGATTGTTTGCTCGACAGCGGTCAATATGCCAAACTGATATTACTCAGGGCCTCTATCTTCACGCTGCTTGTAAACCTCATATCAACCTTTCAAGGACGATCACTGAGCATGCGAAAGACCTTTGAGACTAGATACCAAAGCTACCCTGATGCATTTAAAGATTAGAACCTATCCTTTAGGTGGATCCCTGCGTAATTTCACTGAGATAAGCTTAAACATGTAAGCATCCTTATTTTAGGGCTTTTGGGTGACATAATGGCCGCTATTCATGAGGTAACAACTATTGAGTATGGACTCGAGTCTGAATCCTTGCAAATGACCGAGGGAGGCTTCCCTAGACTGGATGTCGGTGAGATACCGCTACTCAAAGACATTAGATGCATAATGAAAGACACCAAGAATGTGGCTGAAAACTCAGATGACAAAAGGCTAAACAGATCGCCTCTCGACATTGCAATGAATATCATATTCGAACCACACATTTAAAAAATAGCGATCGTTATGTCACCCCCCAAAAGGCGAATCCATACCCTATATGTTGCATTCATCTTCATGCATGTTCGAACATACACTTATGAACTGTCATGATACCGCACTCCGGGTGAAATACGGGTCCCCATTGAAACACACCTATGGCACTTGACTGCGAAAAAGACAAATGAAAAACAAGGAAAGAGCCCAATTGGAAGCCCCACACCGAAAAGAGATGGAAAGTCATCAGGCTTACTAGCCTACTCAAACAAGCCTTGAGATCTAAACCTGAAGAAGCAAAATCTACAACTCAGCCTGAACCTATGCTCGTAAATCCACAGAATATGGGGGCAAATGAGGTGTCTCAACAGGCTATGTATTCCCAATTTGCTCAACCAGCATATCCCATAGGAATGTCATCTACCATTGACCTTACAATAAAGGAATCTCAAAAGAACAAGATGGTAAAAGAAGATGGCCTGGATAAAAGGGCTGCCTTGGAACAAAGGCTGAGGGCATTCGAGGGAACTAGCCTACATGACCATATAAAAGTTGTTTAGATGTGTTTGGTACCTAACGTAGTCATTCCTAAGAAGTTTAGAGTGCCAGAATTCATCAAATATACAGGAACTTAATGCCCTGTAACTCATCTCAAGACATACTGCAACAAAATGGCTGAGGTAGTCTATGACGAGAAACTGTTAATTCACTTCTTTCAAGACGGTTTGAGTGACGTTGCCCTTACTTGGTATCTACGGTTGGACAATATCAAGATAAAAAAGTGGAAGGACTTAGTTGATGCCTTCATTAGGCAATATAAGTTCAATATAGACGTGGGCCCTGATCGTTTAAGCTTGCAAGCTATGGAGAAGGACAACAAGGAGTCCATAAGGGAATACGCCCGAAGATGGAGTGAGGTAGCTACACAAGTTAACCCTCCCATGTTGGAAAAAGAAATGATCAGTTTATTTTCCAACATCTTTAAAGCTCCATACTTTGAATACTTGGTTAAACTCTGCACAACATTTTACTGACCTGGTTGTTATAGCTGAGAGGATTGAACAAACAATTGGGTTAGGTAAAATTGTTGATCCGACTGAAAAAGAACGGTTTCACTGAAAAGGGAAAGGACACTGAAGGGGGTTGCCAAGGCACTTACCGTTCTTACATATGACTTCAACTAACTGTTGAAAAGATGCCCTTGTTGAGGAGAATGAATGATTGAAAGATTCTAGAAATTCCAATCAATGATCGCTAAATGTTTAGCCCCTTTATATGTTATCATGCCAGTATTCATAGCCCAAGATGTTGTCATAAGTTCTTTGTTGTTGAATTTATTTTCCAAAGTTTCAGTGAAAATAATGAGTTTGTCATTCAATCGTGTTTACGATTAAGCTTTATTCATTTTTCTGAGAGAGCTTTCTTATAAAGACTCACAAACACATCTTTGAAGCCTTGCACAATCTCATAGACGCAATTCATCTCTTTTACCAAAATCAGTTTCCCTGTTGGAGTTTTGAAAAATTGATCTTGCATTTTGATTTCAAAAATAATTTGATGTTTATTCAAAAACAATATTTTTGACATTCTACCTCTAGAATGACAAGTGAATCAAGCAACTCCTTCATAGAGATGACCAAACTCTATAAAAAAAAAGAAATGAATAAATACCCTATTACTCTTGAATAATGTTTTTTTAAAATGTATGAATAATGGTATGTAGTGAACTTGTTGCTCATAACTCATGAAATACATCTTTGCAAAGACTAAACCATCACACTAGATGAGGTCAAAGTTTATTGATCATAGTTGCTTGCGCTTGAAATGAGGAAAGGCCATCTTTGTTATTCCTTTCACATTCTGAAATAAGTACATCCCTTGTGATCCCTTTTTGAGCCTGAATAATTTTTCTTTCATAAAAAAATCCCGACTAAGATCACACCCTACACTGGGGGCAAGTGAAATTTCAATGATCAAGAAAGATGATAAAGCCGTGAGAAAGCCAAAAGGCAAAAGAGCCTAAAAAACTCAAATGCTAGGGAGCATGCCCAAATCACAAGAAAAAAATAAGGGGCAAGTGAAATTTCAATGATCAAGAAAGATGATAAAGCCGTGAGAAAGCCAAAAGGCAAAAGAGCCCAAGAAACTCAAATGCTAGGGGGCATGCCCAAATCATAAGAAAAGGTGATAACCTAGATAAAGTGAGTATGCTCTAGCAAAGCAATGAAAAAGAAAAAAAGGAGGCAAATCAAAGAAGAGCGGCAAAAGAAAATATGAATGACGTCAAAAGTCAAACTATTGATCGTGATCTTCAGTCTTTGATCCCTGAAACACTCTTTGAGCCTTATGAAGCCTTTTCTTTCATAGCCAAAAACCACAGCCTACGTTACGTGCCTATAAAAGTCCTTGCTAATCAAGCAAGCAAGCAAGCAACCTAGAACAATAAACAATGCTCTCAAAATGCAAAGAATATTTTTTTCATAAGATTCATGACATCAAGAATGAACTACTCATTATTATTCATGTTGATAAAAATAAATGTTCAAAAAAAAAGACAAGTTTTTTCTCGTACAAAACCTCGAGCTTTTGCTCAAGCCCTTCACTTTGAAACAAAAGGTCATCTCATGATGTATTTTCATCGAAGACCTCATTGCCAAACACAAGAGCAAATAATCTCTTTTCCAAGAAAGATAATAACCAAGGAGTTGCAAGATTTCAAAAGCAAATTGTTTTAAATTCATATCAAAACAATTTTTGTTGTCAAAAGACAAGATCAAGATTTCAAGATTCATTCTAGACCCATATTCCTTCACCAAATGAGAGAATGGCCTCTTAAAACCATTATTCATCTAAGTCAGTGACATAGCACACTTGGGGGCAATGACCAGTACAAGCAACATTGTGTTTAAGGAAAATCTATCATCCCTTACAACAAGAAAAGTTGGCATTTTGGTTTACAAAACACAGTTTGATCCTTTCAGCTAATGACACCGAATGTTTTTAGTAGTGAGACGAGGGGTAATGAATGATCCTCTCAAATTATTTGACGAGTCCGAAAATCTTTAGCAAGCATGTGGGTCACGATGGGTACCACAAAGGCTGAGTTGTGCAAACAAATCTGGAAAAAGTCTTATATGGGCTAACTCGAGTGGGCTAGAAAGCCAAACGACAAAGATGACTCAAATCAGATAGCAAGATCTCACCAACCAAGCAACAAGAAAACTAAGAAGAAATGGGGGGCCTATATTTCAAATAAGGTAAAGATGTATGCATATCATTTAAACTTTGAGACATTGAACAATGAGTTTTGCAAATTTTATGAGAGAAAATTCTAACGAAATCCATCAAGCGGAAGGCCAACTTGAAATGGCGAACATTGAAATTGCTTTTGAAAAATTTTCACTTTTGAGAATTTTTCAACCTGGGCAGGCTGCCCATGAGAATTAGGCCACCTGAAAAATCTCTCTATTTTTCCACCACCTTTCAATTTCCACTCCCGAGGTAGTGCATTTCCTATCCTACCTCCTTTTGAGTTCTTTTCAAGCGCGTCTTCGAGCCCTCGACCATCAAAGGTAGTGCATTTCCTATCCTACCTCCATTCGAGCGCGCCTTCGAGCCCTCGTCTTATCTCCATTCGAGCGCGCCTTCGAGCCCTCGTCTTATTTCTTTTCGAGCGCGCCTTGAGCCCTCGACCATCAAAGGTAGTGCATTTCCTATCCTACCTCAATTCGATCGAGCGCGCCTTCGAGCCTCGTCTTATTTCTTTTCGAGCGGCGCCTTGAGC